>JACEGR010003320.1:0-107464 GCA_014170235.1 Listronotus bonariensis
TAATCGGCTTTAGTGAAGTCAACCCTATATATTTTAAGGCTTGACTTGAAAGATTCAAGTCACTTTCAAGCGCGTTTATATCGCTTTTTTCAAGCCACTTTTAAAAGCCGCTTTAACTCAAGCTAGCTTCAACTATTCGATATAAACGTAGTAATTGGTACAATGACACAATGGCCAATTTTCCGACTAAAAACCCTTTGTTATTTAAAATGAAATGTGAATTAAATATTTTTATTATTCAGTATTTCCCCTTTAAAAAATAACAACAACATAACCCATGGTTGTTTCAAAAAGTAACAGATTTATTGACCCTCGAAAAATTTGACTGCATATGAGCATATTGAATAGGAAGAGAATTTTATTTTTTATTAAAATTTTCTACATAGAAGGTACCAACAAAATACGACAACAAAGCTACAGGTAACCCATATAACATTTTTTGCCGGCGTTCTACATTTAATCTACTGGCATTGTCAACACTCTTTAATGGCAAGGCATTGGCAAAAAGGTATCAAAAAGACGCGAAAGTGGGCAATTGGCCGTTATTAGGCCACGTGTTGCAGATAAAGTGATGGCATCCGTCATTAATAATTTATGATGAAAAAATGCGTTTAGGATGATGGCATCCGTCATTAATAGGTTATTGACAAAAAAATGCGTTTAGGATAATGGCATTTATCATTAAATAAGTATTGCAAGTTTTATAAGTTGAATGGCCCAAAAGTTAAATAACATATTTAGAATTTTGTAATCGAAAAAAATGAGAAAAAAAGGCAGGAAAACTTTATTAATAAAAAATTACATTATATAAATTTTTATACCGTAACAATAAAACAAAAAAATAAATAAAAGTATGTAATAAAATTTAAAAAAGATTTTAAATCAAAAGAAAACATTTTAAAATAGTAAGTATTTGAGGGACACTTACACTAAATTTTCAGATCCAAAATATAGGGAGATATATTTTAAAGGAGTTAAATGTCAAAAAAAAAAACTATTAAATATATATAATTTTTTCATTAACATGTCTTTAAAACTTTTAATAAGGCAACTCCCTGATTTCATATAATTTTTTAGGTAACTACAAATTTAAAAGGTTTTAAACAAAATGTTTAGACCTCCAACAGTCTACTTATTTATGTCTACTAAAAACTCTTTTCTTTAAAAAAGAAACTAAAAACCTGGAAAACCACGTAGAAAACATTTGCACAAAGCGGCCAAACAAAAGCAAGGTTGCCTCATCTGTCAAATTGTCAAATCTTGTATTTCAGCTAAGCGGGAAATTTGAATTTATCACCTTTGGTCGAAATTAACCTAGCTAATTTTACCATCATTTTATTTTTTATTCTCTCAAAAATACACAATAAACATTTTGTTTGACTTAATTTTTTTTTGCATGATTTGTATTAATAAAATGTTAGGAAAAGGCCATTTCCTTTAAATTATGTAAAAAAACATAAATAATGTTGTTTAGCCGCCATTATAAATAAAACAGATCAAAAAAATTGCTCGAATGTTAGTTAAATACCAATGTTAATAATATATGGTTTGAAAAGTATGAATATGCGTGGAAGGTTTGCCTTCAAAAATACAATATTTATTTGCCTGCAACAAAAACGCGTGCTTTATTTAATCAGGATTGGTATGACGCCATTTTTGTATGCTTGCCGGCAATCCGCCTGCATGTAAAATTTATTGACAATTGAGTATTTATTTAGGGTTAACTTTTTAATGCGTATTAGATGTTGGCATAATATTGGCACCAATTGCCAATGCTTTACCATCAATGCCAATATGAAAATGTATATTGCCGGCAAATAGTGTTTGCTGGGAATGCGATGCAGTTAATTTTTCGAGGGTGAATAAATCCGTTATTCGATTTGTAAAGAAAAAGAGTGTTCCATTTAAAATAACAAAGTGGCCAATATCACAAAAAACTAAAAAATAATAAAAAAATCTAAGCCTTCCTGCGAAAACCGCATGTTATAACTTTATTTGTTCTAAAGATAATCGCGATGTATAGGGCCACATTTATAAACCCAACTTACAAACTTAATGTTTTATTTCCGCTACCGTTCCTGTTTGCAAGTTAAGGTATGATTCCGAACATCGCGACAGACTGCTAACCGCCGACGCAAGCGCTAGACAGTGCTGCCAGAATATGGGGTAATTCGTACCCCTTCCTTAGCATCGTGCCCGCATCCCACAAAGCGTCGGGATTGGTTGCGAAGCATGTCAGCCGGCAATCAAGGGAAAAATATTCCCATTAGAGGTGTGACCAGAGACAACAATGAGACGAGCAACTAAATGTAAATAAATTATCCGAGAGAGAGATAACTGCTGGGCCTTCCTTGTCTGTCTTCAAGGAAGGCAAACGCAGATGGCGCGTGAGTCGACTTTATCGTTTGCCCGCCAAATTCAAATTATATAGCTGTGCTATTTTTGCCCTTACTGTTAGGTACTTGTTTTTGTTTCCTATTATTATAAAATATTGGGGTTTAGTTCAATAATTACACACACCTTATTAAAAATGTCATTTATTTGGTTTTTATAAAGATTTTTTCTTACAGATAACCATGTCAATATTACCTTAAATTATCTGTTGAAAAGCACAAATTTAATATATACACTGTGATCACTAATAAAAGTCAATATTCAAAGTCCAATTAAAGGTAAAAACCACGAAACACACAATAAATCACAGAAAATGTAAACAGACTGTCCCAACAAATCGGCCATTGAAAAATATCAAACACAAATATCGAATAACATTTCGGCGTGACTGCCTGTGGCAACGTTGTCAAGTTAAAAATATTCGATTCATGGTATATTTTCTTTCTCTTAATTAGATGTGAGCCAAAAAAGGACATTAAAGTTTACATGCAAAAATTGTAGACAACTTGGCAACCAGGGCAAAGCGATGATTGCTCCATCTACGATAGCCTGCCATGATGAAAGACAAAGACATATTTATTGGAACTTGCGTTAAACCAGAAAGAGATAAATACAATGGACAAATTGTTAGGACCAGTTACTCGTCTCATTGTTGTCTCTGGCCACACTGTGAATAATTGCCCCTCGAATTGCCAACTGACATCATTCGCGACGAATCGTGACGCTGTGTAGAATGCTACGGAAGGGGTATGATTCACCAACGTTTGGCAGCACTGGCGCCAGAACGTCATGGTTACTTCACTCTCGCCTTGGAAATTAACGAGTAGCGTTGCTGGTGATGTGAATTAGCTCTGGCGCTTGCGCGTCGGCGGTTAGCAGTCTGCCGCGATGCTCGGAATGATACCTTTAAACTTATGGTCTTTAATGTAACCATTTATAAACGCTCTCGCCGCAGCTGCCACGTTGTTTGACTTGGCCAAGTTTTGACTTTTGTCTTCGTCGTGTCGTTCTTTGAACAATTTAAACTGCGGCCACGGCGGCAGCAAAACGGCAACAACAACAAAACTTCAAGTTTATAAATCGCCACTTACCTTCAAGGATTCAATTTCCTTTTCAGAAAATGTCTGGCTTACTTCAGTACAATCTATAAACGCTGCTTTAAGCGGTGTTACCAAGAGCATCTGATGATTTTTCTAAAAAAATGTTTAAGTTAAGATAGTAGACTGCCTCTCACGTCACTTGGTACATTTCTTTACCTGTTTTCCCTTGTCCGGTGTGTATTGCCTCATTTGCAAAACAATTTTCCGTCGCCCAGCCGGCAGGTTCCACCTGGACCAGGAAAAATTGAAACTGTTTGACATCTGCGCCATGTTATGGTACAGGTGCCGTTCCATCGGCCATTGTTTCTCACAGCAGCCTATAGACGTATTAAGATGGTAATTTATCTACATCTAGTAGTATAGGAGGTAGCAACGTTTTCGAAAAATAATTTAAGGTCAGCTGATTTTTGATTATGTTGTTCTCCTTCCTCTTCTGGATAGACCCTGGGCTGTCTGGCTGGCAGTGGTGGTTGCGTTTATTAGTTCGCATCCTACCTGTACAGGTAGAAATCCAAGGTTTTAAAAACATTTTAAAAAACCTAATTTTTAATTGTTGTTTTTAGATAGTTTTACCAAAGATATTTTTTTATTGCCAGACATTTATCATTGCTCATTGTTGTCAGTCGTCCCCTGCTAACTTTTGAACCGCTCGGTATATTTTGATGAAACTTGGAACGATAATATATGACCAAAGAGTCACAGCCTTCTTAAACTCTGAGCCGTGAAGTAAGAAAGGCAACGTTGCAAACAACACTGTACAGTAGGAATATTGAAATGAGTTCCTAATAGATTACATGTTAAATATAATTAATTTTTTAAGTGTTTTAAACAAAATATAGGTATTAATTTTTTTTAGGATATTTTAGACAACATATAGGTATAATTTTAAATACTATAGTTGCTTTAAAAAGCAATAATGTGTCTGCAAAACTTATCAGGAACTTTTCTGCCTTATACAAATTTGTTGGTAAGGATTTAAAAATTTCAAATTGTTATGATGTTTTCTACCCCGCTTTATGCATTTTTTGCGAACAGACCAATGTAGCTTTTTAAAGTTAACCAAACATTTATTATTTAGAAATACTTGCAATACTTAAAATGCATTGAAAGCATGTGTGTTTAGTTATAAATATAAAAGCTTAATAATATAGCGTATTACATAAGATGCGCTTTAAAATAACAAACGCTTTAAATTCGGTTTTCCACTATATTTACCCTAAAACCGCCTTGGGTAAATAACTTTCAGAATATCTACATAAATAATATTTTTTGGTGAACTTACCAGGATACTTATGCGCATTATATAGTTGATATATAGTCCTTAGGATATTGCTTGGGGTAAATAATTGTTTCTGGTGCACTATACACACTATTCATATCAAATAAATCCAATTTTTTAAAACACACTTAGTTAATTAGTAGTCCGTAAAATATATTTGTCCACATACCGTATAGGTACTACTTTTACTTTTAATAAAAAAACACTTATCCGGTCAATAGCGCACAACCAGGCTTTTCTAATTTTATCGTTTATGGGAAAATTAAATGTTGTTTGATAACCCTATGTTTTAATAAAACTGGGGTAATTCGTTTTGCAGCCGGAAACGCAACACGTTTGTGGCATAATGTACGCCGTACGCAACAACTATACGCGCAGATTTAAACGTAAAAACAACGAATAACATCTTGGCACTAGTCCTATTTTTTAAATATAACAATGAATTACTTATTTTATATATATATATATATATATATATATATATATATATATATATATATATATATATATATAATAAATATACGCTACGATTTAACTTTTAAAAACAGAAAAAACCTTTAGGCAATCGTTTAAACTTGTTTCTGTTTACTTCTAAACATTACTTGACATTCCTACTGTGCTGTGTTGCCAGATTTCTCCTTCACGGTTTAGAGTTTAAAAAGGCTGTGGGTCTGCATGTTTTAACATATCAGTGACAGCTCTAAATGTCAAGATCACAGCTGGGCGCCAACGCAACCACTACCGCCAGCCAAAGAGCCGAGGATCTACCCGAAAGAGGAGAGAGAACAACATATCAAAACATCAGCCAACCTAAAATTCTTGTTTTTCCGATGTTGCTACCTCCCGGACTATAGATGTTTTATTCTAGAGAAAATATTTGCAACTTACCTACCATCTATATAGCAGAAGGCATCAAATGCTGGAAAAATGTCTAAGCCTGCTTCTTTCATCATCTAAAAATACAGGGTGTTTTAAAATTCAAAAATACAATTAGAAACTATCACTTTTTTGCCTATTTTTATTGGTAGGGCATATTTTTATAATATTATTTTTAGAATCCAGATGAAATCTTTCATCTGAACTTAATTAAATTTACTGTGTAAGGGTTTCGCGGCCATCTTTTGCTAAACTTATATTTTTTGGGCTATTCGGCCGTCGTCGAAGATTTTGCTTTCCTTGAAGTTTCGCCAGCGCGTATGGTTGGCATCCTCAGAAAGGTTCTTACTAGATTGTACTACTCGTAAAGTACTAACCAGAACCTTCTGAGGATGCCAACACTCGCGCTGGCGAAACTTCAAGGCAAAAAATCTTCGACGACGGCCGAATAGCCCAAAAATATGGGTTTAAATAAATTTATCAAATACAGTAGCGTCTCAAGTCTCGAGCGGCACCTGAATGAATAATTCTGACCAAAAAATGTACGCCATTGGTTTTTGTAAATTTTTAAACTTTTATTTAAATTAGGCAAGTAAAACTAAATGTTTTTCGCCTTCTCAATTTTAAAAATAAAATTCATATAATTGCAAAACCCTGAACCACCCAAAAACAAGAAAAAAATTTGAAGCACACATAATTTAATAAAAATCGTTGGTTTAGATGTTATTCTTATTTATTGTAGTATTTTTTGGTGTTGACATAATGGTGACATAATTAAAAAATAATAATTTAAACAAATAATTTCCAAATGAACTTTTTCCTTATGTCTTATGTCTGCGTCTAATACGAGTAGTATAAAGATGGGTCCACATTTATTTCATTCTGAAAGCAATACCGCCAAGTACACAAAAAATGATAAAGTAAACAAACCTTTTCTAACGCACATAGCGCTGTTAGAGCCTGATTATAGCTCCTCAAAACTAAGTCTTAATGGCTTATAATGCATACTGATGGATTAGCAATTTATCCCTTAATAATAGTGTCCATAGTAATTTCTTTCTAATAAGTCAAATTTAGGAGCTACATCTATTTTAATGTAGATAGTCAAGTATGCCCAACGTACCCCATAGGTGAGGTAAGTTGAGCAAGGGTATGGGGCTAGTGGAGCACTTAGAAAGTATAGTCAAATCATGGCTTAAATGTTAGATACGTTTACAATAAAAATACATTTTGACAATTTGCTTTTTATATTTATAATCTTATAGTGACAAAACAACAAATCTCATTAATAAAACAGCAACGTGCCTAGCTTGAACTATTGAATTTAATACCTATCAATTCATCTTCGTTTTTTAAACTTTTTAGGCAGTTTTATTTTGGGTTCTCTTATAATGCCTTCTGTATCTGTTAAAATTGCAGCTTTTCTCTATCTTCTGTTTAATTTGGCTCCTTTTCTTGGGTATGGTCAAACTATTTCCAGAGAAAATTTATTAGATAGGTCAGGTCGTTTTCTTTGTTGCTTGTACAAAGTTCGGGTTGCAGCCTCTTTTAAATCCTGAGGAGACTCTAATAGTCTTACTGTTATAAGTCCGTATCCTAAAAAATAAAAAAACATTTCGTACTTAAAACCGTGGGGTTAGTTGGGCAACTGTAGCTCAACTAACCCCAACCTGAAATTTTAAAGGAAAAGTGAATTTATTAAAAAACCGGTTAGAATTATATCCAAAATCTTTACACATAATAAAACTGCAATAAATTTACTTAAGATTAACACTTACTTGATTGAGAACGGAATACATTTAACTATCACAGATAAAATTTTCCGGCTTGCAATTATTTTACTTTTTATTCTCAAAATAAACAATGCATACGGATACTTTTCTCGATCGCCGCGTCACCACTAGTAGTCGCCCAACGAGTTCCCCTCGCGCAACCTCTTTTTATGCTATTTAATGCTTTCGCGTGCGGTCGGTAGTTTTTGAGATATTTTGATTGCCCAACTTACCTCTATGCTCAACTAGCCCCGCCCTACCCTACTTTGCGGTATTACTTTCAGAATGAATTAAATGTGGACCCATCTTTACCCTTGTAAGTCGATGAAGCTTAAAATATTTTCCAACAATATCTTGCAAAGTCATATTGGGACTATTCTGAAGCTGAGTTATTGCAATCAAACCATCTTTAATATTGAATTCCAACATCAATATAGCTGCCGTCAACTGAACTGTAACTGAGTCACTAAAAAAATAGCTCATAAGACAAAATAAAGTTACTCACTGAAGGTTTTGTTCGACAGCGAACATGATAGGCTTGTTAACGCCTTTATTTTTGTTTCTTACTCTATTTCTGGCTTAATATCGTAAGCTTGAAATGGCAGATTTGCATATTTATACGTAGCTAGCCCGTATATTCCGAATACACCGGTTCTAAAACTTAGAATACATTTTTCTTCGTTGTGTTTTAAATCGTGGATTTCTTCTTTTGACCATTGTTTTTTCTCCTCATCCCATCTACATACAATCGGCAGTTCCAAAAAAATAACATGCTGGGGCCACCTATAATAAAATACAGTGTGTCTAAAAAAAGGTAACACAGGGCAAAATGTGATATGCAACAAAACTTGTTATAAAGTTTTTTTTAAATAACAATCACATTAGAGACATTTTGCACCCCTTATTTTGCAATTCCGTTGTGGTTAACGTTATTCTGAGACTGCGCAGTAATGCAAACATGATTCGTTATCGTTATTAACCATACCGGACTCCTTTAATTACGGATGAATACCGAAGAGCTTATCGTTATCGTTATCGTTATTGTTAAACTGCGTGGTTGCCGGATTGTAGAAATTTTAATATCAATTATTTAAAAGGTTAAAATTTTAATGCCGTATTAATTAAAATATCATTTATACATAGGCTCTAATTAGCAAAAATTTATAGCAGTAATAAAAATCAAATAGTGTTAAGAAATTAAAACGGATATTCTAAATCAGTAATTAATTTAGATGTTACAATCTGGCACACCTGCTTTTATTCTAATACCAAACCTAACCTTACTTTTTGTGTTTTGCTTATACTGTATTGTTTGCATCTACTTTAAAAAACGAAATCAACGGAAGTGTTTGCATATATTTAAATATCAATTTATATCTTATGAAGAATACAAGTAAATACTGACTTTTCGTTAACTTTAAAATCGGTGAACCACAGGCAAAAATAAGGTTATCTGTCGAAAGCGCAGACGCAAAATAAATTTCTTAAAAGAGGCTGCAAAATCTCTGTCTAAAACTGCTGCCGTAATCGTTATGTTTAATAACGATAACCATAAGGAGGGCAAAAAACGTCTGTTATTTTAAGAGGTGCAAAATGTCTCTATTAATTGGGCATCATCGGAATTTTTTCATACATTTTGCAAAGAACGACCTCCAAGGGCAGCAGGTTTCACATTTTAATAATTTTAGGGATAAAGAACGAACAAAGTGGGAAGTTCGGGGCCTGTCCAGTTGGATCGTATAGGGATGTATACGTGACTTTCTCTGTTGGAAACCGTGAGTGAAGGAATTATACTGGACACGTCTTCAGAGCAGAAGTCATGAAAGTACCCTCAAAAAGGCGATAAATTTCCCACAGCCCGACGATGGGCAAGAGAAGAAAGCCTTTCTGTAACGGGACGCCAAGCTCTAGATATGAGAACAATATTCAAAAGGATTGGGAAGATACTTCTTGGCTTGATACAGAAATCCAAGCTTTTTGAAGATACCGTGGCTATAGATACAATATGTTGATGCCAGTTAAGATTATTCTCAAATGTGACGCCCACAAGATTGAAGGTGTCTTTGCTCTGCAAAACTTGGCCGCTTATATGTAAAGGAAGAGTATAAGACGACTTCTTTCGCGACAATGAACATGATTATATTTTGGATGCAAAAAATGTTTTTGTCAAAAAAAAGTTTTTCTTCGAATGGTCATTTTGGGTTTTAAGACCCTCTTGTCCTATTTAAAATCGATGTTAAAAACCTTAAGTTGTCTTACTTTATGTCAATAGAAATCAATTTATCCAGCTCTTCTTCTTGTTTCTTCATTTCGTCCTCAATTTCTTCAGGCAATTTTCTTGAAACACTCATAGTGGACTGCTCTGTGGTAAGTTCTGGTTCCGGTGGCACATAAGGTGTGTACACAACTTTGAAGGGTAGAACCTCTAATTTTTTTGGAAGATACACTAAAAAAACAATGTATTTCAGTGTTTTTATTATTTGAAAATCAATTCTCAAGTTGAAAAGATACAATTTTTGATTATTCATAATTTCTATACGTTTTTCGAAACAGCGAACATGATTGCTTTTATCCTACAGCTACTTAATTTAATTAAATTAATATTTATTTAAAAAGGTAAGCTTACGGCCAGTTATTGTCATTTCCATGGTGATAAAGTCTTGAGGTTGAGGAGGCTGGGCTAGTAGATGTAAGTGGTATACCCTCCCAAAATTACAAATTTTCGTAGGTTAATAATAAATTCCGGAACATCAATTAGGAGTTTTGTTCTTGTTTCTTGGTAGAGAGTGTCTAAAATGCATATTTTTGTGTAAAAAATTGTGCAGGTTTCATAACCGAAAAGATCATTTTGATATGTTTGGTCAAAGTCTACATTCTTAACATATAAGTTTAGTCACTTTAGTTGTAATCGCAACAATATAGGGTACCGATTATTGAAGATTTTATTGATATTTATTGTTAAAATTTGCCGAAAAAGACAAAATATAAAATCAAGAAAATTAAGAAGTCCGGTGACCGAACTTATATTTTGCTTCTGTAAACTTTGTGTATAAGGGTTTATTTTAATTATGTTCTTAACGAATACCTTCCACCATAGTAGCTTGTTCATTGGCAGTGGGTTTTAATTGTTTGAAGGGTACAGTAGGTATTTCCTCATCTGATGCGAAATCTTCAGGTTCCTCAAGGTTCTACAAAACAAAAATATTTGCTATTTCTAAAAAAAATTTTACTCTTTTAATAATTTTTTCCTAAAATGAATGACATATTTTAACCTATTTTTTTCTCAGGTTCCACTGTTTCTTGTCCATCGTGTTTTTGCTCAGGATTTTCCGAGTGTTCTGGTGACGATCCGCCATCTTGCTCGACAGGTGCTTCTGGCACAGGAGAAGGTGGTTTTACGATTTTATCCCTGTGGTCGTACTTGTACTTTAGTTGTGTTCGCCATTCCTTCTTGGTTATCGCCAACAAATCTAAAAAATCAGTATTTTACCTACCCAAACATACAGGGTGATTCAAAAATCGATCACGAATCTTAAGGAAGTGATTCTACTTGACAAAATAAGGGTAGAGCTTCATATAATTTTTTTTCAAAATGTTCTTCGTTTTTGAGTTACAAGCCGTCAAAGTTCAATTTTTATTTTGGTTTTTTTCGCCATATTGCATTTATTTTTTAACCAATCCAGTTGATATTTGGCACACAAATCGAGCTTTGCAGATTCTAAACTTTTAATACAAAAGTACTGTTTTTAAATACCGCCAGAGGGCACCTTACCTAAAACTTAAAAGTTTTTTTTTTTTATATTTAACACACCGTAGTTCAAAAACTAAGACGTTTAGGACATATGTTTATATGTAGTTTTTTTCTTATTTTTTAGTTGTAGAATCGTTTGGTTAGGTTTGTCGGTTGAGTTACTGAATACCCTGTATGTATGTGAGTAATTTGATTGAATCGATGAAAACTTTAATGTCTATTGGTGCTTAAACGGTGAGGTTTATCGACTTTAATAAAGAGTACCTAATTTTTTAAGTTTTTGATTGTCTATAAAATGGTGCTCCCAGCTTCGCGATATCTGTCAAAATAAAAAAGTTATGATGTAAATAAATTTTAAGTTTTAGGTAAAGTGCCCTCTGGCGGTATTTTAAAAAGTACTTTTGTCTTAAAACTTTAGAATCTGCAAAGCTCGATTTGTGTGCCAAATATCAACTGGATTGGTTAAAAAATAAATGCAATATGGCGAAAAACCAAAATAAAAATTAACTTTGACGGCTTGTAACTTGAAAACGAATGACATTTAGAAAGAAATTGATATGAAGCTCTACCTTTATTTTGTCAAGTAGAATCACACCCTTAAGTTTCGTGATCGATTTTTGAATCGCTCTGTATAGTGCCTGGTACCTGGGCCAGCAGTAAAATGGACCTCATGTTAATAACCCTTGTAAAACCTATTTAGGGGGTTCCTTTTGACGAGTTTACCTCGAGTATGCGTACCTCCATATACGGAAGCAGCGCTTTAAACTAACCTGTCAATTTTGACATGTTTTGGGTGTCGGACTGGGCAAACGCGTTACTTTTTATTCGAAAAAGTTTACCAAAATGTTTTTCATGCATTTTTAAACATTGTGCTCAAAAATGGTAAGGGTTGCAGTTAGGAAACCCGCCTAGTATCCTACCCGAAATATGTCAATGTTGAGCCTTATGGTTCCGTGACTGTAACAGTTACCATTTTTAGCAAAAAGTTTAAAAATCGCATGTGACACATTGAGATAAACTTGTTCGTTAAAAAAAGTGACGTGTTCGCCCAGTCAGGCACCCGAAACATGTCAAAATTGACAGGCTGGGTTAAAGCGCCGCTTCCAGATATGGCGATATGAATACTTATTCGTGGTAAACTCGGAACCACCTAAATAAGTTTTAAAAGCGTTATTACCATAAGGTCTATTACAGTGATGGCCCAGGGACTAATATCAGAAACACCAAAATACAAAAGGTAGATAAATCTTATATTTGGAGTCTTGGCAACACCGAGTGTTATCATTTAGGATTTGACATTATAAAGTTTGACAACTTTCTTTAGATTAAGAAAATGTCGATATTTGACTGCGATTTCTTTTGATAGTACTGCAAATGGCAGTCCCCATTATTATTATTTTTAAATTAAATAAATTTTGTATGATTTTTGATATTAAGCTCAAAATACAAATGGCCTTCCTTTTAACTGTGGTAAAGTAATAAGAATGACCCAAAAGTCTTATAAAGTTTTCAGGTAATAATTTATTATTCGCCAACAAAAAATAAATAAGGCCCTGAAACGGCTAATACTTTTATGGCTTTATTGCATGTCATTATCCCATCCCAGCTTAAGTCATTTTCTTAGATCGTGAAAAGAACTATACCAACCCATATAGTAGTCCTCTGGTACTTGAGGCATTTCAAAAGTATCACTGAGATCGCTGAGGTGGTCGTATTTGAGGTACATCGCCCTAATAGCAGCATCATCACCGGTGATAGTTATGGGAAAGAGTACACTAACTTCCATTAGGTCGAAAGAAATTTCGATTCTTGGCCTTAAAAATGAAAAAATGGAAAATGTAATTAATTATCTCCAATGTAACAAAAAATAATGTGGACACTACAGCTTTGGAAGCTGCAAATATACGAAAAACATAAAACTTTACATGTGATTTTATAAAAGTAATGCTTTTTTTTAGCAAACAAAATGACGAACCTATGATCGCCATCTTTTAAAATGAAAAACCCTTTTTCATTAGTATTTAAAATTAAGCGACTTGGCAACGTTGCTATCGTTATTTAGCACCCTCATCGGAAGCTTTTTGAAGCCTTTGGGGAACAAGCGTCTAGAGATCAGCCACCGGCTTTTTCGTCCGACCAATCAACAAACACTAAAAGTCACGTGACGCATAAAATGTCCTTGAAACTTGAAAAGATATACTGTGTTTTACCTCCGGACAGTGCGGACGTGCGTAGAGGACTACAAAGTTCTTCCCGGAGTGGCGGTTAGAGGTGCCGTACGAACGTTTTTTACCTTCGGGGATCAAGGAAAATTCACGCTAAATTGACGGCATCTTTCTTCTGGATCTAACCGCTGTGAGCGAAGATTCCTATAAGCTGATGGTATCCTGTTTGGTGGTGAACACGAGGTATTTTTCAAATGGCGGGAAATAGATGGGCGTGCCATGGAAACTGTCAGTAGTGAAAGTGAAGGTTATACGTAACACCAGTAGCAGATCTTGGTTTGACAGCCGACAATTTATGCATTGCATCGATTGTAGAATTATTTTTGTTTTCTTTTTGGAATTTCTGGTAGCTACGAGCTCGATTATCCAGATTTTCCGCCGACGAAGCCCTGGAAAGCATAGTCCAGAAGGGGAGAGTGGTGGAATGGACCTGAAGGGACCAAAACCAAGAAAAAATAGAAAGAGAGAGAGAAACTTGAAAGATTTTGTTTTATATTACCCGGAAACATTATTTAAATATACCTATTTTTATATAAAAGTGTGTCCAGTATTTTATCCAAACCTAAAAATATTTAATTATCATCCACAGACTGCAGTAAAAAGCACCGGAAGCGGTAATTTGATAGGTTTGAAGGGCTACAGACAGTCATGCAAAACTGTTACATTATGGTGGTTATGGTTAGTTCTGGTTAGTTAAATCTTTTTTTTTTTATTGTGTTGCAACATTGTGTTTCTTAATCTGAATCGCGTTTCCAGTGGCGTAACAGAGGGGTAAGGAGCAAGAAAAGCTTAATAGGATTTTTAAGCTTTATTTTATTTGTATTCTTACTTTGGTGGTCGTCTGGGATTCGGCAACGGAATAGGCAGCATCACCCTAAGCCAAATACACAGAGTCAAATGCTCGTTTTGAAAGTTAAAATCCGCAGTCGGAATGTTGATTCTGTTGAGGTTATGTTCGACGTCACGTAGTAGTCGGTACGTGGCCACGTCTAGGCTTGAAGCTTGGTATTCTCTGAACAATTGTCGAATCTAATAAACGAAAATTTTTATTTATTTGCAGAAACAGAAATATTTCAATATTTTACCCATTTCCAGTTGTCTAATTTATGCAGATCTTCTTCGGTTACTGTGTCAATTAGTTCATCCAGGTCACCCAACAACTAAAAAAGTTTGTTCTTTTAAAAAACATCTATTGATAACATTGGTTTTCTTTAAAAACAGGGTATTCAAAATAAAATCCTCTCATTAAAATAGGAAAGAAAAATTTTGTATAATCATGGGTCCGCAAATTTTTCGTTCTCAGGATATAGGTTGTTTAATTAAAAAAAAATGTAATACTAGATATAACAGTGGCGGCGGGCTGGTCTAAAAATAGGTGTAGTACAGGAAGGGAAATAAAGCGCATTCACCATTTTAGCAAAATTGAAAATACTCCACTATCAAAAGTCTAAGTAAAAGTCTTAATATCTAAACTTACCTAAATTTTATACACCAAATTAATCCTTCTATGTTTTAATGTAGCAAATTTATCAATAATATATATTTATAAAATGGTTAAGTTTTTATCGGTTCCTGTAGAAGCTCCTTTTGAATTGAAATATTGGCCAAAGATAAAAGTCTATCTTGGGATATAGTGTTTCTTAAGAAAGTTTTTAAACGCATAGGCCAAGGAAAACTCCGTTCCACTGACACGCTTATCGACGATATCGTTAAAATTAGCGAAAAAATTTATACGCCTCGGTAAAAATGTCTTTATTTGCGCCAACTTGTTTCACTTACTGCTGCAATGAAATATTTTTATAAGTTTCATCAGCAAATATTAGGTCAAGTTTATTTTTGAGCCGCTAATTTTTGGAAATAATTCGGCATATATCTCCAATAAAATTTGAAAAGAATTAGTGGGAAAAATTTGGTTATACTGGCCAAACTTTGCAGTATCAGCAAAACAAAGAAATTGTAGTTTGTTACAATCTTCGAATCTTACTTCCATTTCCATCAAAATATGATCTAATATTTCATAGAGAAGTGCTCTGTACTGTCCTTTAATTTCTTCCTGTGAAAAATCACTGTCGCTAATAATACTCAAACGGAAACAATCGAAATAATACGTGAAAACCAACGAAACGACCAAAACCTATACTATCTTTTAAGGCTAGCGATTTACCAAGCAATACATCTGATACTTCCACCCGCGATTCTGGCCACCGGCAAGTATAGCGTTGTCATGGCAACGGAGCGTCAAAGCGTAAACAAAACCCCGCATGAGGTGTATACTTCGGTCCGTTTTATATTTGCAATACACTTGTCGCGTTGCCGAAAGAGGCGGAAAGCGACTCGCGCCAGCGGTTAATTTATATGCTAGATTTTTCTTGACGAATTTTACAAAGAAGGAATAGAAATGAGAAAAATAAATTGAATAACAGTTATATGTTTTTTTATGTTTTATTATTTATTTTTGGTGAAGTGGCACTTCACTTACTACACCTGAATAGCCGCCACTAAGATATAAACATTATTAAATTAATTATTTATTGTTATTGTTACAAAAATGTCTAACAGAATATTATAAAGCGTAATTTAAAAAAAATGAGGTACCTGCGGCATATAAGGCCCACCTAACGTTAATAGTAAACAAACCTCTAATGATATTGTGAACACCTAGTATAAAAAAGTATACATTTTGGGAATTTTAAAAATATACATTTTTGGGAAATTTGGGACATAAAACAATACGTGAGGTGTCAAGGTTTAAAAAGTATAAATCAAACAATTTTCTAGGTTACTCTTATAATAATAAAATAAAAACATTAAACAAGCTGAGTCGTCTAGAAATGCAATACAAACCACTGGTAAATTTGATATTTAAAGAAGAAAGAAAGAAATAAAAGGGGATTGGTTTATCAGAGAAGAAAGAGTTAGTAAAGTCAAGTAAAAAGTTAAAGTTTGAGTTAAGCCCCGTACGGGCTATCCCTAGGGATATGCCCGTACTAATTTCAGTTAATTAAATAAGTTAAGTTGGTTTTTAAAAAATGTAAAGTTAGTGTTGATGGTCCACCGGTCTCATGGTCCCAAGAAGATAGTTCCATATGGTACATAGTCCCAGTGACGTAAAGTGGCCCCATATATGTATTCAAAATTTCAACGTCACAATATAAGAAAGTTAAGCAAAATTTTGTTTAGATTAAATATTGCGTATTTATTGTAAAAATAAAATATAAATAAAATTACAAAACTAAATATGGAACCAACTATAAAAATGATTAAAAACGCTTTTTATGGCCCTTATTAAACTATCATAGTAAAATAAGGCCCCAAAATATATTTTTTGTGTTTTAAAGAAAATAGTTTAAAAAACTTTTAATATTTATTATCCTGATAAATCTTTGGTTTATTAGTTATAATTAGTTGCCTTTTCCCAGGCTAATTTTTATTAAAGCATAGTTCCAAGTCGGAAATACCCCGAGCAGCAAGCTGCCGTCATTATGACGTCATTTTTAAGTCATTTTTGGTCATAGGACGTCATCAGAACAAAATTATGACGTCATTTTAACGTCATTTAATTGACGTGTCTTTGACGTCGTTAAAGTGACGTCTTTTCGACGTCATTTTTTCGTCATACTAGCTCATAAAAATCTAATGACGTCATGTTTAAAAACCCGCCAGAAAAATTTTGTGACATTATATGATTCGTGTCAAAACCCAACCGAAATATCATATGACAGAAAAATAAGACTAATAATTTTACAAAATTGAAATAGGAAAAAACTCTACCGATAGATGGCGTAATGGACAATAAACTACTACGTTTATTCAACATCTTCGCTTTTTATCGCCTACACCGTACCGATGAGACCAAAATAGTTCGAGACCGGTCTGCGGTCGGTGATCTCAATTAGCTTGGAAAGATATACTTTCGGCTAGTGTTAAAATCTGCATCTCCAGGTTGGACGCTGTCCCGAGAGATGCGACATTGATTTCTTTCTTGCAAGGAAATTGCAAGCAGTAAGGAGTTTTTTCCCGTTTCAATTTTCCAATAAAATATCATATCATTTTAGCTTTTTAAAAAAAAGTCTATGCGTCAATTTTTCGTCATCTTAAAGACGTCATTATGACATCATTAACGGGACGTCTTTTGTCTGTGACTTAGGAGGTCAATTTAACGTCATTTTATCGTCATCTTATGACGTCTTTGCTGACCAAATGTGACCAGAAATGACCAAAAAGAGACGTCATTAAGACGTCACCTTGCTGCTTGGGACATAGCTCTTAAAAGTGAGACTTACATATATTCCTTGTGCCCTAAACTTTCTTCAGCCTCTGGTCTTAGTATGTTCAGTAGCTACAAAAGCAGCACACAAGATTTTTTTATTGACTTTTAAAGGCTATGACCTACTCAGTGGGCCTTATTAGCCGCTGGGTACAATTTTTAAAAACGACCAAAAAAAAAATAAGAAGTTTTAAAGAGCGGTAAACATTAGGAAATTAAAGCCAAGTTGGGTAAAGGTTATTTAAGATATTTTCAAAAGCATTTTTTTACCACTTTATATATCTATAGAGATTTACCATGAGAGTATTCTATCATAGCAAATTGGCAAAATATTTGTTTTAATTCCAAATTTCATTTTTTTGTAAATATTTTAAGTTATCCCACAATTCTTGACAAAAGGTGACGTGAAGATACGTAGATTCTTTTATAAAAATACCTACATGGTTTTAGCTTGGGCCAGGTATAATTCATTCTGAAAGCAATGCCGCAAAGTTAGCAAAAAAATCATAATGTAAACAAATGCTTTTGTGAACAATAATTTGTTGCAGCAAAAAATCTTAAACCCAACGAGTTTCTGGTTTTTTACACCTCCACGGGATCAGGTTTTATGGCAGGACAGAGACGAAACAAGAGGTTTTTTTTTAAGTTCAGGATACAATACGTTTAGCAATGTTTTTTTTTATTTATCTAAAAAATTTGTAATCAGGCACTGTCAGAGGCTATGTGCTTTCGAAAAAAGGTTTGTTTACTTTTTTGTTTGGCATTGCTTTCAGAATAATTTATATGTGACTCAAACAATACCTTTGCTTAGAAAAACCTAAATTAATTAGTGTTTTGTTTTTTTTTTTTGAAAATAATATTAATGGTAGTTCAAAATCGTAAATAAGACTGAGAAAATTTAATCTCTATCCCCGAGACCAGGACTGAAGCGGTCCCATCGTGAAGAACAATTCTCGATTACAAAACAAGGATTTTTTTGAGTCTACACTTTAGCTTTTACCTTAATAACATCCTTAGTGACGTCAGAAGCAACCTCAATGCTGGTTTGATCCATAACAAGTTCCCAAAGATGGAGGTACGTGTTCATCTGGGCACATATTGTCGGATTGGGTAGCTTTCCGCATTCAACGTACTTTTCCCACTATAAAATGTGTAAGGAAAAACTTAAAATGTTTTTTAAAATAAACTTATTATATTTTTGAAAAATAAACTGTCAAAATTATTTTTCAAATCGCGCGGGTATATAATTCATTCAAAAGCCATGGGGTGCGAGAGTGCACCCCACTTCCGGCGCCTATGATTATAAGGTTAATTTACTAAATTAAGAATTAAAAAGTAAAACCTCAAGTTTTTCTTTTTCTTCACGTGTTATTTCAGCATTATTTTGTATTATCTCTCTGAATCAGGGCATCAGACGCACTAAGTTGTTCCATCCTCCACCCTTGTTCCAAAACATCCCTTTTATCCCTTTCAATGGCTGCCAGTCGTTCTTCTTCCTTCTTTTTCTTTATTAGCTCCTCCATTCTATAAACATAAAAAATACGACAAAATAATGTTAATTCTAAAATAAATAAAATTCCACCCAAAATCAGAACGTAGGTATTGCAAAATTTTGTCTTTTGCCACCTTGTGGTAGGGGAGCCGAAGAGGGGAATTTCGAATTTACTACAGAGAGACACAGATTTATATACCGGGGGATACTTTGTAGCCGGTTAAGTACCTCCATCAAGATATGAGCCCCGTATACAAGGCTGATTGTTAAAAACAAAAATATATTCATCAGAAATTTTCGAGCGCGTCATATTAAGATAGGGTGAGTTAATTAAATGCTAAACAGAGTATATTTCACTAATCTGACAATTTAAGAGTGACGTAAAGAGAGCGAAGGGCTAAAAAGTTAAAAAAACATAATTTTGACATTCTAGAGCGTGGATATTTTTTTTATTTTTAAGAAAATAATTTAATTTATAATCGAAAAATATATAATCCAATACGATCCAAACGATTTTCATAGCACTAAATAATAACAGTATTATTTTGAAATATTTATAAGTCTGTAGCCGCTTCCCCCACCGATGAAAAAGTATACATTATATAACAATTTTTTCTTATTATTTAAGCTTTGCAACCCAATAGGTCTCTATGGGGCTCGAGTAAATCCCCATTTAGCATCGTGGGCTCCCTACCATTAGTATACAGTAGTAGAGCAGAATTTAGCAGTAAAGAAACCACAGGCGTCATATAAATAAAGACGGCAATCAACTATTTCTTTCTACAACAAATTAAAAACTCATGATTAGAATTTGTTTCTGCTTACAAAATCGTTTATCTTACTGTAAAGATTCAACAACAAATTAAAAACTCAATCTTGGATTTTTATTCTGCTTACAAAGTCGTTTAAACAGTGTGCGAGCCACAAAAAGGGGATTAATTTAAAAGTAAGTCAGAAATCGTGACCTCGTGGCTTTTTTATTGCTAAATTGCAGTATAATGATTTCTTAAATATTTTTACCCCTTTTAAAAACACCCTGTATATAATCCAATTACCTTTTGACCTCTGCCTCCATCTCAGCTTTAGCTTTTTCCGCCATTTCTGCTGTCAATTTAGCTTTTTCTTTTTAGACATTTTCTTTTTGGCCCCTAAATAAAAAAAAAAAAATATATAAAACTAACTATAAAATTAGAAAAAAATCTCTTAAAAAACAAAATATCAAACTGAACAATAGGTTTGCCAAATTCATGGTTCTAAATTCTCAAAAGTACTTAATTTTAAAATTGTATACTTATCCTAAAAGATTGATCCAAAAATCTTCTATTCCATGTAAATTTTAATACCATTAAAAGTTTGGCTTTAACTTAACAACAAAATTATATCAAAATATTTTGAAGACGTTCATAAGATAAGCTCACACACTAAACTTCGTTATTTCTAATACACCAATTAAATATTATTTAAGAATAGTAATTTGTGAAACAAGTGCATAAAGTGATACTTTTTTACGAATGGGAAGTTTGACAATCGTATGCTAAGTAAAAAATAGCTTATTTATTAGATAAGTGAGTTATATTACATATAAGTCACGCAAGAAAAGTTTAACTCTCGAGCCCGAAGGGCGAGAGAGTGTAATCTTTTAAGTGACTTATACGTAATAACTCACGTGTCTAATAACAAAATTTTATCCAACACTTTCGTATAAATGGTTTTTAATATCGAAAATAATTTGAAAACGTCATCCATTATTTGTTACTTATCATTGTCAACACCAGCAACAAAATTTGTATTGTCTATAATTCACTAGTGAGCTAAAGGGTACTTTAGCTCACTAGTGACTTATAGTACACCTTTATATCCTCAAAATCTGATCAATTATGTAGATATTATATGTAAGTGTTGGATAAAAGACATTTTGCGCATGTGTTACATATTATATTTTTTCTATGACCGTATAAAAAATTTTCAAAATACCATTTCATACATGTTTTATTTATCTAAACTTATTAATTTTAATTTTTGCAGCACAGTCATTATATTGCCACACGAAAATCAAAGCCTCCTTATTTTTAAGAGGCAATTATCCTGTTCATAACTATGCATTTATTGTTTAATTTTAGAAAATTGTATGTACTTACTTTTGTAGAAATAGTACTAAAACAGTATAAATTCCTTTTGAACTTCTTAGTCATCCAAATTCATAATTACTATTAATTTTTAATAATTTATATTAAATTTATTTGCAAACTGCCAAATTTTAAAATTAGTGACAAATGAACTAAAAGAAATAGTGACGAAACCAAAGGTAACTTGATCGTTTGGTTCAGTTGATGTCGCGTTTACTGTTACATTGCATAAATTAATATTTCAGTCTATTGTAGTAAGCTTGAAACAAAACACTAATTCAAAGTGTGAAAAAGCTTCAAAGTGTTAAAAAAGTTACTTTTTTAACACTTTATGTAGTGTGCTAGAATGGAGTACTTTAACTTCATGTTAATGATAAAAAAAACAACATTTTTTTTTAACAGTAGTGAAAAAAAACTATTTGTAAAATCGTTGCATGTACCTAATATACCGGGTGATGCATTGCCAGGCGGGACATAGGAAATCCCATGTAATTTTTAATGGGGTTAATTATTGGCTCCCTAATTATTGAAGAGAAAAATTCTATTGAAGTTTATTAAAGAGCATGCAAATCTACGTCCATGGTAAAACTTTAGATTTTTCGGTTAACCCGTTTGCTAGTTAAATGCTAATATATTTTTAAAAATTGTTACATTATTATCGCCTCATATTTATGAACAACAATAGAAATACCAGTTAGCGTGACATAACGTTGTAATTTTGAAATTTAGTGCTTTATTATCATCAAAAAATCGTACAGTGAAAAGATTAAAGTTGTATTTATTTAAACGAATAAGTTAAGGTAAACTAAACTAGAGTAACAAATTTCAAGAACTTATGACATTTATAATATTTACATGCTTCAATAAATTATTAATATTATTAGAATAATTAATATCTTATTTACATCTGTAGTTATTTATCACTGTGCCTTTGGTCTCAAATTCCAGTCTTATCGACTGGTCGATTTTCCGGGTATCGGTCTATTCGGATACTGAGCAGCGAACATGTTCTGACACCTTTTGGTAACTATTTCCTCAATAGTACCATTTAATCATCAATACTTTTCTTCAGTAGTATAACTCATGGTTAATCTTTTCGCTCTACGATTTTTTGATAATAATAAACTAAGCACTAAATTTCAAAATGACAACATTATGTCACGCTTACTGGTATTTTTATTGTTGTTCATAAATATGAGGCGATAATAATGTAACAATTTTTAAAAAATATATTAGCATCTAACTAGCAAACGGGTTAACCGAAAAATCTAAACGTTTTACCATGGACGTAGATTTACATGCTCTTCAATAAACTTCAATAGAATTTTTCTCTAAAATAATTAGGGGAGCCAATAATTGACCCCATTAAAATTACATGGGATTTCCTATGTCCCGCCCGGCGATGTATCACCTGGTATATCGGTAATGAATCCACCAGCAATGAATAAAATGTATCAAATTATTATTTGTTCATTACTGGTGTATTCACTACCGTATGTATTAGGCACGCAACGATTTTACAAATACGAGTAGTTTTCCTTGTATAACATTTAATTGGCTTCTCAGGAAATTTGACGAGCTTATCTTATCAACGTCTTCAAAATAGTCTAATACAATTTTGTTGTAAAATCAATAGGGGAGCCAATATTTAAAGGTATCAAAATTACATGGAATTCCCCATGGCCAGTCAGGCGATGCACTCACCCGGTATACGGGTAACTCGTGACTCTCTTGTATAAATAGTATTAATTTCTACGCCTATGCTTATTATCTAATTTAAAATTCACACAATTATTTACATTACCTTCTCTTCTTCGTCTCCTTTAACTGCATCAATAATTTCTAAAAAAAAACAAAAAAATATTTTTAAAACAAACCATTTTTATTTCACTCTAAAACTCTTTTCACCCATTTCTTTCGCGATTTTTTCAAAATCTTCCAATTTTTTTCACTCGTCATAATCCATCCTCCTGGTTTGTCACCTTTTCCTAAACATAAAACATCTTATGTACAGGGTTTTTATTTATATTTCACTATACCCAACCAGGATGGACAGAAAAAAAACTCCTGTATATAAGTTTCATACTTTTCTCTTTGTTATTTTTTTGAGCATAAAAGAAACAAATAAATGTCAAAAACTCAAGAAAAAAAAGAGGTAATTTTTTTCAAATGGGGCAACCTAGTATATTATTTCACCATTAAAAGATCTTTTTTAAAGCTTTGCAAAAATACCCCTTTGATACATCTATCTTTAATAGTTTCGGAAATATGGCCATTTAAATCTGGATATTATTTATGACCTGCATAACATCTCCAGTTTCAGTTTAGTGGCGTAGGTCAAGATTGTTTGACTAGGTGGCAGTGCCCATTACATCACATATGTACCGCACTGCTGGTTCTCTACATAGCAAACAAGATTACCCAGATGGATAATGCCATGGTAGAAAGAGATTATACAATATTTAAAAACAGCTGAATAACACGTTAAATAATTGAATATGAAATAAAAGAAGCCATGGTAAAACTCATATTAACAGTATCGTTACTTCTTTAATATATTAAACAAAAACATGAATATTGAAAACCTCATTAAATAACGACAATGTGACATCATGTATGAGCTGAAAGTTTACGAGGCAACCTTACCTAAATAAACGATCTTGAGGTAAGGTTGCTCTGTAAGCCTTGCAACATTACGGACCATACGTCAGCATGACGTCACATTTGTATTTTGCTCATTATTTAATAAGTTTTAACAGAGTAGTTTGTGTTTTTGTCAGTATTGAAGAAATACTTTTAAATACTGTTTAATTCCAGTTGTTACCGTGAACTTCTTTATTTCCTATTAATAAATTATTTTAACAATGATTGATTCTAGTCGACTTTAAATATTGTATATCGCGCTCTTCTTCGCCCTTCATAGTATGTATTATCCGTTCTGCATATTTTTGCTTGCTATGTTGGCGTCAAGAACTCAGCAGTGCAGCATACTATGTGACGAATGAGACAACTTACCTGTCAAACTGATCTGGGCGTAGGTAGGTGGATAATGGTATGTTGCGAATTAGCAAAATTTAAAACTAGTGGCGGGAAACTTGAGATCATTTCAATTTCTTTGGCGAATATTCGCGTGCGTGCACATGCGTGAGAATTTTACAAGGTTATTTGTCATATGTCATTTTAAAACAATTTTGTTATTGTTATTTTATATCATTCTGTTAGCATGTTTGGAACGTTGCTTCTTTCGTGTCCATTTTCTTAAGTATTTTGTGCTTTTTGATTTGGGCTCTATATTAATCTCTTTTAGCCCGTTTCCATTTTATAATAAATTTGCAGCGTTTTACGTCTTGAGTTGTCAAATAAATGTGCTTTATTCTTTATTCACCACATCAGATAAATGTTATATTATTAAAAGGAAAATCAAAGAAAATCTCAAAAGAACCCAAGCGTAGCGTCACCACCGAAATAAAAACAATATAGAAATTTGTAGGTTTTGTTGTTGTCTAGAATTCCGGCGAATTTCGCAGTTGTATGAACATAACAAAAAAATGGGAATTTTTGCCAAAAATTTGATTTTGCAATTGCTTTTCACGTCTGTCTGATACTAGCTTTAAAAGTTTGTATAGTGAGTGAGAAACTTGAAGCTGTAAGCTTGAAATTTTTTTAGGATTTAGTTCATTCATAGTAAAGTTTAAAAAAAAATGACAGGCTTTTTTCAATGAGCACAAGTACCTGCCAGGCGCACTGAAAGGTGTGGCTGATTTAGATGGCCATATTTCTAAAAACTAATAAAGATATACATAACATAACATATACAGGGTGTTCATTTAAAAACTTTCCACTCAAGTTATCTTCGAAACGAGACCGATTTGAGAAAATCGCCAAAACACGTTAAGATATTTATTGAGGGGGAACGTTTTTACAAAAAATTGTACGGCGCCCCTTTAACCCCTTAACCACCAGGGCCACCACCCCAAAATTCTTAAAACAGAAGGCGGGTCAAGTGATACATCATTTTAAAGCTCCTGACGAGTACTTTATAACCCTAGAATATGAAGTCAATATCTTCACCTATTACAAAATGGCGGTATTTTAAAAATTACCTAAATACCTGATTTGGATGGCCATATTTCCAGAAACTAATTAAGTTAGATGTACCTAATGTGGTGTTTTCTTAAAGCTCTTTTTAATGGTGATACTGGTAGTAATATACAGGGTAGAAGAAAAAGTACATATTTTTTTATTTAAGAACCCTGTATATTATTTTACCAATAAAAGATCTTTAAATGAGCTTTAAGAAAATACCACCTAAGTACATCTAACTTTATTAGTTTCGGAAATATGACCATCCAAATCAGGTATTTAGGTAATTTTTAAAGTACCGCCATTTTGTAATAGGTGAAGATATTGACTTCATATTCTAGGGTTATAAAGTACTCGTCAGGAGCTTTAAAATGATGTATCCACTCGACCCGCCTTCTCATTTAAGAATTTTGGGGTGGTGGCCCTGGTGGTTAAGGGGTTAAGGGACGCCGTACAATTTTTTGTAAAAAACGTTCCCCCTCAATAAATATCTTGACGTGTTTCGACGATTTTCTCAAATCTGTCTCGTTTCGAAGATAACTTGAGTGGAAAGTTTTAAATGAACACCCTGTATATAACAAATATTGTGGTATTCTTCCAAAGCTTTTTTAAAGACTTTTTATGGTAACATAATATACAAGGTGTTTTAAAAAAGTAAACGTCTTCATTTTTCTTGAGTTCTTAATGTTCATTTGTTTTTTTCTGTTCAAAAGATAATGGACGAAAAAGTACAAAAACTTTTATACAGGACGTTTTTTTCTATTTTTCTTGGTTTTAGTTAAAAGTAAGTGGCAAAATATATATAAAAACCCTGTACAGAATTTTCTAAGCAATCCAAAATGCAATAATAAACAAAGTGTCCAATGTCAGAAACTTTAGTCTTATATCGTTAAACGTCGTTTTTCATTGCGTATTTGAGTGTCATTGTTGCAACGAATATATGACCACAAATGACCATTTACACTTAACGAACAACTGCGAACGAATGTGAACGAAAGCGAACGAATGTAAACGAATGTCAACGAATGTAAACGAATGCGAAAGAATGTCAACAAATGTGAACGAATGCGGACGAATGTATACGAACGCGAACGAATGACAAAATTTCTCAGATGAATCCCTGACTTTAGACTATGAATGAAGAGTAGCAATGCCTAAGGATGTGCTATAACATCTCAGATTAAACATTAAATAGACTCATTTACCTTTTGCTTTTTTTTCTGCGGCGGCAGCTTCTTTTTGCTCGTTTCGCCGCTTTCTTTGCCGCCCTTTTTTCGGCTTTTTTGCTTCTTTTCAAAGCTATCTGTTCAGCTTTTTCTGTTCCCTCAGCTCATCAGCTAATTCATTGTCTATTTGTTCGCTTTCTTTCTTTTCTAACTTTTCCCCCTATGATTAAAATAATTGTTTTTTTAATGTAGAAAGTAACATTAAATTATTAAGTAATAATATTTATTTTTTTAAATATAAATTTATTAATGCCCTTATACAGGGTGTCCGGGATTATATGGGCAATCTCTTGGATTTATACAGGGTCCTGCAATAGTGCGTCAGGCTTCCGTAGCTCCTATACAAATAATGTTAGGAATTCCGTTCTGGTACCAACTTATAACGTGGATTAGGTTGCATTTTTGCAAAATATTTTTGCACATACAGGGTGGCCCAAAAGTTTGACGACAAAATCTACATTTTTTTTAAATGGAACACCCTGTATTTTTGTGCACATTTAGGTTCCTATTAGTGTATTTCATAAGTACACAAAATTTTATTTCATTGGGTTCAGCGGTTTGGGAGCTAAAAATTAAAAACCTACAAAATAACATTTTACCGCCCTGAAAGAAAATTGGTTAAAAAATAACTTAAAGATTTTTTTTTAAACAAAATTATGTAAAAGCTAATACCAAAGATATGAAGATAACAAGGAGTTATAAGTTTTTTTCCATTATATACAGGGTGTCCAAAATCCTGTTTTGAAAAGTACATATTTCAAACACGTTTTTTCCAAGTTTTTTAAATGGAACACCCTGTATATTATTCTACCATTCGATGAACAATTTAAATAATTTTTTTTTTTGGTAATTACAATTAAATTAAAATTCTCAACCGTTCTCAAGATATTTACCAAAAACCTAATATGAAGGTATCGATAGTGAAACAAAATACTCAGGCGGCCATGGAAACAAACAAAATATTATTTAATTGGATAAGTACATATTGACATTTCGTAACCGTATTAGAACCACTTCTTCTTGGGCGAAAGTAATAATATTCTATTAGAAAAATGCATTTTTCAAAGGAAGAGCTAATTGACATGATTTTTGTGTTAGGAGAAAGTGAGAAAAATTGTTTGCTAGCAAGTAGAGTTTATGCAGCTCGGTTTCCTGACAGACGCCGTCCGAAGCAATAAGTTTTAATAGACTCCTTGAGCGTTTTCTTGAAACAGGGAGTGTGGACTACAAAAAGCAAGAAAGGTTAAAAGTGGCCACGAATGAAGAAAAACAGTTTGCAGTTTTACTGACAGTTACGGAAAACCCAAATATTAATCAGGCATCCGTGGGAGAAGCAGTTAGCATAAGTGAAAGGTCAGTCCAAAGGATTTTAAAAAACCATAAATATCACGCATACCACATTCAGTTGCACCAAACGCTGAATGAAAATGATTTTCAACGAAGGGTAGAGTTTTGTGAGTGGGCACAAATTCGCCTTCAAGAAAACCAGTTTTTTTTTATGAATGTTCTATTTACCGATGAGGCAACGTTTCACAATACTGGATGCGTGAACAGACATAATTTCCATTATTATTCTAATGAGAATCCAAGAATAATACGACAAATAGACCGCCAACACCGTTGGTCAATAAATGTTTGGGGAGGAATTATAGGGGACCATGTGGTAGGTCCATATTTTTTCACGGCCACCTTAACGGCGAAATTTATTTGGCATTTTTAACAAATGATTTACCCGGATTGCTGCCCCAAAACATCCAAGCACAAAATATGTGGTTGCAACAGGATGGGGCTCCAGCCCATTTTTCACAACCAGTTAGAGCTTTGTTAAATGACAGATATGAAGATCATTGGATTGGAAGAGGAGGACCAACCAGATGGCCTGCGAGATCGCCGGACCTAACGAAATTAGATTTCTTTTTATGGGGATACGTAAAAGACCTTGTTTATATGGAACCTCCCACAACAGCACAAAACATGCAACAAAGAATCATCCAAGCATTTGCCACCATTACACCCGCAATGCTTCAAAATGTGGAAAGATCCTTACAAGAGAGAATTGGAAAATGCCTTCAACAAGGAGGAAGACATTTTGAACATCTTCTAAATTAATATTTTCCAACTTCTAGCTAATTAGTTAGGTACGCATTTTTATCGTCCTCTTTTTTAAACTATTTGACTTTGATTACTTATTTTATCATTTTGAGCTGTGAATTCCAAAGAAGCTAAAATTATGTCTAAATGTCAATATGTGTCCAATTAAATAATATTTTGTTTGTTTCCATGGCCGCCTGAGTATTTTGTTTCACTATCGATACCTTCATATTAGGTTTTTGGTAAATATCTTGAGAACGGTTGAGAATTTTAATTTAATTGTAATTACCAAAAAAAAATTTATTTAAATTGTTCATCGAATGGTAGAATAATATACAGGGTGTTCCATTTAAAAACTTGGAAAAACGTGTTTGAAATATGTACTTTTCAAAACAGGATTTTGGACACCCTGTATATAATGGAAAAAAACTTATAACTCCTTGTTATCTTCATATCTTTGGTATTAGCTTTCACATAATTTTGTTTAAAAAAAAATCTTTAAGTTATTTTTTAACCAATTTTCTTTCAGGGCGGTAAAATGTTACTTTTGTAGGTTTTTAATTTTTAGCTCCCAAACCGCTGAACCCAATGAAATAAAATTTTGTGTACTTATAAAATACACTAATAGGAACCTAAATGTGCACAAAAATACAGGGTGTTCCATTTAAAAAAAATGTAGATTTTGTCGTCAAACTTTTTGGGCCACCCTGTATGTGCAAAAATATTTTGCAAAAATGCAACCTAATCCACGTTATAAGTTGGTACCAGAACGGAATTCCTAACATTATTTGTATAGGAGCTACGGAAGCCTGACGCACTATTGCAGGACCCTGTATAGACCACATGAAAATAATATAACAAGTTTCCATAAACTTGTTTTCTAAAGTCTCGCTATACTAAGATATGTGCCCTTAAAGGACGATGCTGGAAATCGGTTTTTCTTAAATATCTTTTAGATTAAGAGTAGGACTCTTTGTTTGACCTCCGAACAGTGCGGACGTGCGTAGAGGACTACAAAGTTCTTCCCGGAGTGGCGGTTAGAGGTGCTGTACGAACGTTTTTACTTTCGGGGATCAAGGGGAAAGATTCACCCTAAATTGACGGCATCTTTCTTCTGGATCTAAGCGCTGTGAGCGAAGATTCCTATAAGCTGATGGTATCCTGTTTGGTGGTAAACACGAGGTATTTCTCAAATGGCGGGAAATAGATGGGCGATGCCATGGGAACTGTCAGTAGTGAAAGTGAAGGTTATACGATACGTAACACCAGTAGTAGATCTTGGTTTGACAGCCGACAATTTATGCATTGCATAGATTGTAGAATTATTTGTTTTCTTTTTGGAATTTCTGGGAGCTATACGAGCTCGATTATCCAGAATTTTTCGCCGACGAAGCCCTGGAAAGCATATTTCGGAAGGGGGAGAGTGGTGGATTGGACCTGAAGGGACCAAAACCAAGAAAAAAAATAGAGAGAGAAAGATGAAGAGTATTTGGTATAATAAAATATTTTTTTATTATGGCAGATATTACTAAGGACTTCTTAAATTAGGGTCCCCTAAGAAAATTTGTAATCATTAGATCGCCAGGGGTGGAAAAAGTATTTTTCGTTTAAACCCTTATCTGGTGGTGGTGTTTGATATCGATAACTTAAAGCGTTTTGGAGAAAAACAATTTTTGCTTAAATAAGGTCGTATTGAATAATTTTGTATGTCAGCTTAACATGAGCTGCCTCTAAACTTATACATTTTCTAGCTTTAATTATCGCAGATTATGTATCTGTCTACAATGCTGCAACTTTATTTTTTTTTTGTGAAAATAAAAAATAAATCTCTCCGTTTTTTAGTGCTAATTGCCAAGGTTATTTTATATTTATAAGGTTGCGACATATCCTCAACTTTTAGGCGGTTCGAGGTCGGGGACGCAAGGAAGGGCACCCAACGGAGAAAAGTTGGCAAGCCTGGGTAAAATCAAAGCTAATGATCAATCCAGTGGCGTCTAGAATTTGCGCATTTCATTTTGCATTGTTTTGGAAGTGATATTTGTTGAAAGATGTAATTCCAAATGTTTTTATTTAAAGTAAAAGAATTTAAAACTTAATAATAATTAAAAACTGTTGTGTAAACAGTTGTTCTACTAATACAATATACTGTATATCTCCGGCACTGAACAACATGGCGGAAAAATGGGAGATGTGACGTCATAACACGTCAAAGCAATATGGCCGAATGTCGCGACCCTATATAGACTGACTTTGGCTAATTGCAACAAAAAACACAATGTTTTTAGATGTTCTCACAACACAAAAACTTGTAATGGGCGAAAACTCTTTAATTTATCGATTTTAAACAGGAGTACCTTTTGTTTAGCTAAGAGTTTAAGCAGTAAAAAAATACTACTTTTATTTCTCTAGTATACAGGGTGTAAAAATAATTAGCAGTATTGTGTGAGGGCAAGTCCGTCCCTGGCGCTCTAATGATTACAATGTTCCAAGAGGGCACCATTTTAAGAAGTCCTTTGTAATGTCTGTCGTATTAAAAAAGTGTTTTTCCACGACCGTTAAAAAATTGCTGTTTTTTTAATCGTTAACATGAAGTTAAGGTACTCCATTCTGGTACACTACATAAAGTATTAAAAAACTAACTTTTTTTAACACATCGAAGCTTGTTTTCACACTTTGAATTAGTGTTTTGTTTTAACGCCTACTACAATAAACTTAAATATCAATTTCTGCAATGTTTTTGTAAACGCGACATCATCTGTATCAAACGGTCAAGTTACCTTTGATTTCGTCATTATTTCTTTTAGTTTATGTGTCACTAGTTTTAAAATTTGACAGTTTGCAAAATTTAATTGAATTTATTGAAAATTAATAGTAATAATAAATTTGGACGTGACTAAGAAATTGAAAAGGAATTTATACTGTTTTAGTATTATTTCTACAAAAAGTAAGTACATACAGTTTAATAAAATTAAATAATAAATGCATAGTTATGAAAAGGATAATTGTCTCTTAAAAATAAGAAGGCTATAATGTTTTGTTGCAATGTAATGGCTGTGCTAAAAAATTAAAATTTATTAGTTTAGATTTAGATAAATGAAACATGTATAAAATGGTATTTTAGGGAATTTTTATACAGTCGTGGAAAAAATATAGTATGTAACACATGCATAAAGTGTATTTTTTTACTGATGGGATTGCCGCACTCGCCTAACGGCTTGTGCTGTCAAACTTTCCATTCGTAATAAAACGTATCACTTTATGCACTTTATACATAAACTATTATTCATTATACCAAGCACTATAAAAGTTATTAAAAAAAAACCGATATCCAGCGGCGTCCTTTAAGGGCACATATCTCAGTAAAGGGGACTTTTGAAAAAAGTTTATAGGAACTTGTCGCAATGTTTTTATGTGTTTTAGATGAATCCAGGAGATTGCCCACATATTCCCAGACAGCCTGTATAATATATAACCTTGTGCTTTTTATCTTTCTTCCCCTTCTTTTTTTCCCATGATCTTCTCTTTCACGAACGCTTTCAGAAGATCCGGAACTAGAAAAATCTGAAATCATGGATACCCTAGGAAAAAAAATAGGTATAAATAGTTTGAAGTGACCATTTAATATTAAAGGAGGGGGTCGATAAGGCCCAATTTTCACCCATTAGCCTCTTAACGCGACTTTTATTTCATTTTTTGTACGACAGGGCGTAAAATTACGGCCCCATTTGACGGTGTAATAATTGCAATTTTACGCCCTAGAGCAAAATAGCTATTTATGTATCAAGGGCGTTACTAGGACTATAATGCCCATCAGGTCGAAATAGATTTCGACCTAATGGGCATTATAGTCCAGTAAAGCCCGTGGTGCATACAATGCTTTATGTTTTACCCAAAAAGAGTTTTTCAATGACTTATTACATTATTTATTCGCAATATAAAAAATAAGTTGCACCTGTACCTGTATACGTAAGTAGATAATGACTGGTGTTAAGTTTGACTTTGATGTTTCTATCAGTTAGTCAGTTGGCATTTTTATTTAACGATTTGCTCAAAATGGAAGAAATTCCACAAAATATAAGAGAAAAGGCCATAAAAGCGACCGAAAATCTGTTGCCAGTTAAATCAAGGCAACAGTATGATCGGGAGTATGGCATATTTGGTATTTTGAAAGATGCGAACGCAATTCTTCAAATAACCGAAACCGTTTTAATGGCATATTTTCAGGAACTGGTAAGTTATTGATTTTATTTTAATACATATGTTTAACAAACTTTATTATTTTTAGTCGGAAAAATACAGTCCGAACTCTCTCTGGACCAAGTATTCCACCCTAAGGTCTACGTTGATGGTCTATGAAAATATAGACATTTCGCAATACCATCGTCTCATATCTTTTTTAAAAGTTAAGTCGAAAGTATACGTACCGAAGAAGTCTAAAGTTTTGGAAGGAGAACATATATTAAAATTTATTAAGATGTCTTCTGATGATATCTACTTGGTACACAAAGTCATATTGGTAATGGGTGTTTTTGGAGGTTTAAGACGAGATGAGTTGGTCAAAATTACTATTGATGACATTGAAGATAGAGGAACAGTCTTGGTTATAAAGGTACCAGAAACTAAAACTTCAATTGCAAAAGTTTTACTATCATTGAAAAGATTTAGGCGCTTTAAATTTAATAAAAAAGTACACAACAACACAACACAAAATTAAGACCAGCTGGAATAAAGGAGCGAAGATTCTTTCTTACCTATAGAAAGGGTCGATGTACAGTACAACCCATTGGAAAAAATACCATAGGAAGCGTCAACATTGATCGCATAATTTTTAAAATTGGATAATGCAGAAGCTTACATCGGCCACTGTTTGCGTCGCACATCGTCAACTTTACTTGTTAAGGCAGGTGCTTCGTTTGAAACGCTAAAACAACATGGGAAATGGAAAAGCTCTTCAGTAGCTGAAGGATATATAAAAGAAAGTATTTCATCCAAAAACAAAGTAGCCAAAATGATTGCCAATTCTGTTAATTCCGAGGTTAATTCCGTATCGACTATTGAAAATTCTTTAATGGACTGTTCTTCTATACAAAATAGCGTTAATGCTACCACCGCTGCTATCATCACAAAAAACACCGACCATTCTATAGTGGGATCAGCTACATTTTCCGAGACATTTCAAAATTGTAATTTTTATTTTGGAAATAAAGTTTAATTTTTAGTATTGTTAAAAAAATATATTTTTTGTATAAACTTGATCTTTATTGTGAGAGAAATAAAATTGGATAAGCAATAAAATTTCCATATTAGCGCATTAGGGCATTATAAGCGGGCATTATCATAATGCCCGCTTATAATGCCCTAGGTGTGATAGAGGGTATTATTGCTACCATAACATATTCCGTTTCTAAGGTATTACAGATCAATAATAGATGGGTAAAACATAAATATATTAAAAACGCTCGCATTTATAAATGAGGGCGTAAAATAGCACTTTTACGCCCTAGGGCAAAAAAGTATCAAGAAAATCAATAAAATAATAACAAAATTAAATAATGCCTTATTTTTTTGGTAAAACAACAATTTATTTAATTAATTGTATGTTAAAAATATACTGATTACAATTTGAAACATTAGAAGCGGGCCAATTTCCTCCTAACTACAGAGAATGCTTGTATATTAATTTCAGTCGTACAAAAAATATTGTTTGCACCTCTGGCGTAAAGCACTTTTACGCCCACAGCTGATTGTTGCCCTCGCGGAGCTCAGGCAAAACTTTCAGCCGCGGGCGTAAAAGTGCTATTTTACGCCCTTGGTACAGAAATAACTATTATAGAACACCTTATGACAAATAGAAAAAAATAATGTTTTAAGTAAAAAAATATGTTTTTATAAAGTTGATAAATTAAAAAAGGTAAAAACCAGCGGCAACTTCGATATTAACGAATTTTGGTATACACTGATCACGAATTTAAAAGATTTTTTTGGAGGAAACGTTTCGTTCTTGAGATATCCATCATCAAAGTTGAAATTTAAACTAGTCTTATTTTAACTATATTCCTCCTTCTTTTCGCACACAATTTTTAATTCTAAGCTAAAGTAGCAATCATTTCCTCCCTCGGAAAATCTTCGGTTATCGACCCTCCTCCATTATTATGAGTTTGAGCATGATTTAAAATTATTTTTGAAAAGGAACTTCAATAAAACAGAATTTTAGACGGCTCAGCGCATAGCTTAAGACTCGAGGAACGTAACAGGAAACAATTGCTAAACTGGGTTGCAGCGCCGAAAGTCACTATACTTTGTTAGATTGATCAGGTCAGCAGCGTCTAGTATTTGTGATTTTCGTTTTGCGTTATTTTAAAAGTTACATATAGTTAAATATTTCTATTTACAATTGAGGCGTTGAGAGCCAGAGCGGATCATCCCACAACTGCGTATTTTCAATAGTATGAGGCCTTTGACTCGATTAGATTAGATTAGAATAGGGCCGGGATAACCCATGCACTGAAGCCACTCGGCTTATTGTGCGCCTCCTTGTCTTTTTAAGTCTGGGTGATATCAGCCAGACGGGACCTACAGCCTAACGTGGTTTCCGAACCACGGTCCTATGAGCGACAACTTAAGACCTCGTCCCCACCCAGGGGCACTACTGAACCTACCAACTGAGTGGGGTCTGCATGTCTACGGTTGCGCAGGACACAGCAAAGTGTATTCCGGCGCCCTGGTGGCCTTCAGCGTCGATACATTTTGCACTTTGTCCGTCTGGTGTTGAGCTAACCACTAAATTTCCGACCAACTTATGAATAAGTATTTGGCCTCAGCAGGATTCGAACCCACCTCACGTCCGTTGTGCGCTCAACGACTTAACGCCTGACACGATACTAAGCGTCAGAGTCAGCGACCAGCGTCGAGCGGAAAATGTGAGACCGCTGTCTTTAATCTTTATGCGAGATTAAAAGAACTTTTCCGCTCAACGCTGGCCGCTGACGCTTATTATCGTGTCTGAGGCCTTAAAAACATTTTTGAATCTAATTCACTCAAGTTTTCAGGTTCCTAAACCCATCACTAAACCTGACTTGGAAAACAAACGCAGAGCGATGCAGATATCTCTTTCGCAGGATCTTAATTTAATATTGGATTGGGGCGCCAAAAATCTAGTCCATTTTAATGCATCCAAAACACAATCATGTTCCTTGTCGCAAAAGAGTCACCAAATACTCATCCTCTACTTATGAGCGGCTAAGTTTTACAGAGCAAAGACACTTTCAATCTTGTGGGCGTCAAATTTGAAAGTAACCTTAACTGGCATAAACACATTGTATCTATAGCCACGGCAGCTTCAAAAAGCTTGGATTTCTCTTTCGAGCCAAAAGTATTTTTCCGCTTCTAATTTATACACTTTATATGTGTCCCAAATCCGACCTCTCTTGGAATATTGTTCTCATATCTGGGGCATGGCGTCCCCCACAACCCTAGACATTCTTGATTCTATTCAAAGAAGAGCTATTCGTCTCATTAATGTTTCTTCACTTACAGAAAGGCTTCCCTCTCTTGCCCATCGTCGGGCTGTGGGGGATTTATCGCTTTTTTAAAGGTACTTTTCTGCTCTAAAGAATTGTCCAGTATAGTTCCTCCACTCACGGTTTCCACCAGAGAAACTCGTGGTTCCACGCGTATGCATCCCTATACGGTCCAACTGGACAGGCGCCAAACTTCCCACTTTGTTCGTTCTTTTATCCCTAGAGTTTCTAGATTGTGGAACCTGCTGCCCGCGGAAGTCTTTCCTTCCCCTAAATCTTCAAGCATTTAAGTCCCGTGTTAACAAACTTTCTCTTACCTCGCTTAAGACACCCACGGTACGTTAGTATTTAGGCTTTTAGCCTTCGTCGTTTGTCCAAAGATAAAAAAGAAAAAAAGCGCGTTATCTTCTTTGGTAATATGTTGACTTAAGGAATTTTTTCAGTAATCGATGCGGGTACGTCAAACAAATGAATTTTTATACAAATCTCAATATAGGCAAAATACGACTTTAGGTGTTTTAGTGATAATCGATTCAATATATCTTCCTAACTAAAAATAGTTTACTATTATTTTTTAAATTTTCCGTCGTTCTTTGTCCTTAGTAATAGTTTTCCAAGTAAACTAACTCTAAGTTAATAAAGGTACATACCTTGAAGCTCTTGAGACAGATTTTAGTTTTCGGGCTTGAGCTTCATAACTGTAGGTACTTTCAGTTACTTTAAGGGTGGAACTACTTTTATCTTTTCTCATTAAGCTAAAAATAGATATGGGAAATTATGAATACTTGTGCGACAGCGAACATAATTGCTTCAAAATACAGTGCATTTCTTTAATAATGTCCCCCTTTTAATTTTTTGACCGAACCAATTTACAAAATTGAAACATATATATATATATATATATATATATATATATATATATATATATATATATATATATATATATTGTAACGTAGGTTTTCACCAATGACCTTTTATCCTTTACATCCTTTGTAAATAGTCTAAGGTTTTCACGGATGGTTGAATGTACAGTGGTATTTTTCCGGTTTTCAATCCGTTCGTTTGTTGGACATTCTTTACGACGTTTCGCCAACATCTCAGTTGGCATTATCAAGTGTTGCTTCCTTGACGGTTGCTTGACTTGGACCAAGTCAAGCAACCGTCCACCACCAGTGTTAAAAAATGCATACATTAAATGAAAAAAATCGTCGCACCCTGTATAATTCTGACTTACTAAACAGCCGTTTACCTATCAAAAGAAGCATTACTATAAAGTGATTTAGTAGCCCAAATTTCATTGATATTGTGGCAACAGTTCAAAAGTTATAATTGAAATAGGTTTTTTTGTACCAACTTTGAAGGTCAATATCTCCCTAACGAAGCACGATGGAACTCTTCTTTATATGAAGTACTAACATTATTTTGGCCTACTCTAGCACCCCCTAATATTTTTGACTCCACCTTTTCGGACACCCTGTATGAAAGGGGGGAAGGGCGACATTAAAAAAGCTCTGTATAATGTTGTTATGGTAACTTACCTTGAACTTTTTCTTAACCTAGTCAAGGATGATTCCTCCTCTGCAGAACCGATACTTGCTTTTGATCCTTTTGATTTTTTCCTCTTCTTCTTTTCCCCCTCCTCCAATAGGGCTTTACTTTTTTCTTTTCATCTATAATCGTTTTTGAGGAGAAGCTCACTCTCGATGAAAGTGCCTTTAATTCTGATTTTTTTGCGGATAATTCATTTTCCTCGTCTTCCTATACAGTGTGGGTCAAATTAAACTAGCACACTTTATAACAAATAATAACTTTTTATCTGTTGCGCCTATCTTTTTTATTTTTATGGGGCTCATAGGTAGATATGTTTTCTCTAGGTTTGCCAATTTTGGTCAAAGAGATTTACACAGGACTGAACTTACAAAATTTAATTTTAAAATTAACAACATCTATTTAGGGTCTAAAGATAAAAAATAACTATTAGGTATTATATACCGGGTGTTGCTCTGTCGAGCGGGGCATAGGGAATCCCATGTAAATTTTGAAGTGGTCCAATATTGGCTCCCCTATTTATTTTAGAAGAAAATATTATTAGGATTTTTTAAAGAGCACGAAAAGTTGTACCCAGGTTACAAATTTCAGCTCTTTTCAGTCCGCCAGCTAAGAGATAAATGCTAAAATAAGTTACGAATCTCCTATCTTCTTACCCGCCTTGTATTATTAGAAGTTTATAATAAAATACTAGAAAAATTATTTAACCTCTTACTCTTAAGTTGTCAGATCAATGTCACATCATTTTTAAATAATGAACTACTTAAATCAAGAAAAATCACCATTATAAAATGGTTTTACCAGGGAAATAGTTATCGAAGAGTAGCGGACATGTTTGCAGCCTATTTTCCCAACAGGTCAATACCAAGTAAATCGACAATAGAACGGACGATAAAAAATTTGAAACTACAGGCACAGTAATCAATAATTGCAAATGTGAAGAAAATCGACGTGATCTTTCGCCAAACGATTTGTTTCTATGGGGACATTTAAAAACTAAGCTACCAATAAAAAATATGAAAATTTAGTCCAGCTAAGGAATGCTATTTCTGCTGAAAGTGCCAGAATATCGATGTACCAACTAGCCAACGTAAGAAATGAGTTTTATAATCGTTTGGGTTATTGTCTGGCAGTTAATGGAGGAATATTTGAGCATTTGATTAAATCCTGATATTTTCGTCATAAATTGATTTCTAAATGTAGAAAAATTTGTTTTATTGTCTTGCGTAACTGTGAGTGCATGTGTTGGAATTAGCTGTAAACTAAAATGAAATGCGAGGATTCTTTTTGAAATTCCCGTATAAAATTGTTTAGTTTTGGCAATGACATTATAAATTAATGATCTAAATTGTCACTGATAAATCGATATGGTGTTTTTATTATTGATTTCTAGAGTACAGGGTGCATAATGAGATACTACGTTGCAGAAGTATTAAGCACTTTTTACTGGTTGGTTGACAAATGCTCAAATTTTCATTTTGGGTGGAACTTACTGTGCTCTTCAATAAATCCTAATAGCATATTTTTTTCTAAAATAATTAGGGGAGCCAATATTTGACTACTTCAAAATTTACATGGGATTCCCTACGTCCCGCTCGACGGAGCAACACCCGGTATAATGAAAAGCTCTTATTCTCTTTAAATTCATTAATCAGAAATATACAGGGTGTTCCATAAGAAAAATTATATGTCTAGTGCATATCTCAAAAAATATAAAACAAAAAACAACACATCACTGGATTCTACATTAAAATATCTACTAATATCAGTTTTTACTTTTATTTTAAGTTACAAGACAACTGAAATACGATGAGGGCCAAAGTTAAAAAAAAAATTGCCCTGTATGTCAAAGACTAAGAGGGCCATGAAAAATCTTTTAGTGTCATCTTTTGTTTCATTTCATCAAAAAGTAGCAATAGTTTGCAAAAACCGCATGTCTCTATCTCTAATAATAGCCAAGATACCCTGCAATTGCAACGAAATCTGGACACCCTGTACCATATTGTCCGTTATTTTTTAGTCATTCTATACCATTAAGCAACAGGTTTTTCGTTATGTATTTAATAAATACTTACGTCTTTCAAGTCTTTCTGTGTTTCTTTAGAATCCTTTTCCACTTTTTTCTTTCTTCTCTTTGCCTTTCTTACCCTTTTTTTTCCTTAACTTCCGTTCCTTCTGCTTTTTCTTTTTTTCCCTTTTTACCTTTTTTTTGCAGGTTGTTCGTCTCCTTCCTCTGGTTTTTCAGCTTGAACTTCCTTCTCTTCCACTTCTATTTCTTGTATAACTTCTCCCTCCGTTACCAGTTGTACTTTTTTACCTTTCTTGCCCTTTTTTCCTTTCTTTTCTTTTTCTTCGTCTCCTTTTTTCCTTTTTTTCGCTTTAGTTTCCCCTTCTTCGCCTTCCGCAGGTTCCTTTTTTCCCTTTTTACCTTTTTATTATTACAATTAAAAAAATATGTTTAACAAAAGTAACAAAATATAAATCCGGGAAGATTGGGAAATCTTCCATGTCTAAAAAAAAACATCTGGAAAGAATATTGTTTTTGAAGTGTGAAATTACAAAATTTTCGTAAAGGAATTCCTCTCCGAGATATTGGCTGCCAAGAGATCTCCAATGGAATCAAGATTTTTGAGAAATCGTTAATGAACCACCAGGTAGGTAAACAGAGGCGTGCGGTGAACCAGAAGAGAACCCAAAAAGGTTTTAAAAGTGTATCATGAAGTCCATTTTATTACTGGCCCTGGGACGATATTTGCATGTTCATATAAGTTGTATTGTCCTCCATTTTATATAAGACACGACATAGGAAAGTCAAAACAAAGCAGAAAGCTGCTCCAATAACAGCTTCCGCGCCCGATTAAAGCACGCGACTGCTCAGAGTGCTTAGCCAGCAGGCTGCAGGTGAGAGTTCAATAACCTATTGAATCCTCGATGAGCACGAAACCACTCGAAGAAAATATGATTAGAAGCTGTCGGTTGGAGTAGCTTTTATTGGGTTTTTTAGTGTGGCTCGGTTTGAGTCAAGGCCGCATTCGTTAAAGGCTTGAGAATTAGGATATTTTTCGCGTTTTTAATATGGCTTAATGAAGTTATTTTCTATCTTAAAAATTCCATTTTAGTGAATGATGTTTTGTATTCTTGTTTTAGGGAAAGCACTACTTCCCTAGCTTTAATGGACTGCACGCCACTGTAAGATAAAGCTCTGTGGGAGCCAATATCTTCTATAGGAAAGAAACATTTTTAACTAGTAGTGGTACTCTTTATATGTGTATTTTTATCTTCGGGATTTCGCATATTTTCCTTGTATTGACTTAATAAATTTATTTAAGTACTCATTCAACTAGTAATTATTGTACTACGTATATTATTATTATTATTCCATTACTTACCCTTTTTTTCCTCTTTCTCTTTAACTGGTTTCAGCTCCAAGGTGTCAATTTTACTCTCTGCTGTTTCAACTTTTTCTCCCTCAGCTACAAGAACAGCGCTTTCACCATCTTTTATCAAACTTTTGGTCCTTTCAACTTCATTTAAGCTTTTGCTTCTTATTTCAGCATGGGATTCACTTTGATTTTCTATCTTTTCTTCTGGTGGTGCCTCTGCTGTGTCATCTTTCAAACTGGTTTTGGGAGAGCTTCTATCTGTTTCCAGTTGCCCCCTCAACCGTTTCTGTAATGATGATATGCATTTATATAGATGGGTCCACATTTATTTCATACTGAAAGCAATACCGCCAAGTACACAAAAATGATAAAGTAAACAAACCTTTTCGAAGGCACATATCGCTGACACAGCCTGATTTCATATTTTTTTAGATAAATAAAAAAAAACACTGCTAAAATACGTGTCCCATACTTAAAAACATCCTCTTTTTTTCGACTCTGTTTTGCTATAAAACCGGTGGCACGTGGCGTGGTACTAGAAACTCGTTGGGTTGAATATTTTTTGCTGCAATAAATCATTGTTTACATAAGGGTTTATTTACTTTACCATTAAAATTACTTACTTTACTTTACCAATTAAATGTGGACCCATCTATAGCTAAGCAATTTTTGCCAGTGAGTGGAAACGGGACGGTTTAAAGCGAGATCAACGCGTCATTCTATGGTGGAAGGTTTGAATGGATGGGATTTTTGCCTAATCTCTACCCGATAGTGTTCTGGTTATTTGATTTGGAATCCTATTTAGGGGTTCCTTTTGACGAGTCTACCACGAATATTTATACCGCCATATATGGAAGCAGCGCTTTAACGCAGCCTGCCAATTTTGACATGTTTTAGGCGCTAGACTGGGCGGAAACGTCATATTTTACATGCAATTTTAACAAATTATGCCAAAAATGGTCACAAACCATATTTTGTGACTGTAACCTTTACAATTTTTGGTGTTTAAAAATTGCAAGTAAAACATTGTGGTAAACTTGTACGACACAAAAGTGATGCATTCTGCCCAGTCAGACATCCAAAACATGTCAAAATTGACAAGCTGGGTTAAAGCGCCGCTTCCATATATCGAGATAGACTCGTCAAAAGAAACCCCCTAAAGAGGTTTTAAAGGGGGTATTATTATGAAGTCTCATTTTATTGCTTGGTTCAGGCACTAATATATCTTTGAAATTAAGTGCCAAAGAACAATTTTGATTTGCTTTAATCCCAATTTCAGTAAGTTTTTTTTATCTTTGGACAAACCACGAAGGCTAAAAAGCCTAAATACTAACGTACCGTGGGTGTCTTAACCGAGGTAAGAGGAAGTTTGTTGACACGGGACTTAAATACTTGAAGATTTGGGGGAAGGAAAGACCTCTGCGGGCAGCAGGTTCCACAATCTTGAAACTCTAGGAATAAAAGAACGAACAATGTGGAAAGTTCGGGGCCTGTCCAGTTGGACCGTATAGGGATGCATACGCGCGGAACCACGAGTTTCTCTGTTGGGAACCGCGAGTGGAGGAACTATACGAGACAAATCTTCAGAGCAGAAGCCATGGAAGTATCTATAAAAAGCGATAAATCCCCCACAGCCCAATGGCCAAGAAAGGGGAGCCTTTCTGTAAGTGAAGGATCATTAATGAGACGAATAGGAATGGAATCAAGAATGCTTAGGGTTGTGGGAGACGCCATGCCCCAAATATGGGAACAATATTCCAAGGAGGTCGGATTTGGGACAGATATAAAGTGTATAAATTAGAAGCGGAAAAATACTTTTGGCTCGAAATAGAAATCCAAGCTTTTTTGAAGCTGCCGTGGCTATAGATACAATGTGTTTATGCCAGTTAAGGTTACTTTCAAATGTGACGCCCACAAGATTAAAGGTGTTTTGCTCTGTAAAACTTGGTCGCTCATAAGTAGAGGATGAGTATTTGATGACTCTTTTCGCGACAAGGAACATGATTGTGTTTTGGATGCATTAAAATGGACGAGATTTTTGGCGCCCCAATCCAATATTAAATTAAAATCCTGCGAAAGAGATATCTGCATCGCTCTGCGTTTGTTTTCCAAGTCAGGTTTAGTGATGGGTTTAGGAACCTGAAAACTGGAGTGAAGGGTACTATCGTCGGCGAAACTATGAATGGAATTAGTAGTGGACGAGAGAAGGTCATTGATGTAAAGTAGAAACAATGTTGGTGCCAGAACTGAGTCCTGAGGCACTCCAGCATTTACTTGGTAAAAGCTTGAAGAATGGCCGTCCACAATAACTGGTATACGTGGGTAATCATAATTTTTATATACTTACCTTCAGGTACTTCAAGTTTCTCCACATTTTCCTCTTCAGGAATAGTCGGTAAATTGGGTTCTGCACTTTCCACATCTTTTCCTAGTTTTCCTTTTTTACCGTCTTTTTGCCCATTATGTCGACTTATATTTGTATTGTTTTATAATATTAATATATTTATTTGTAAAAAAGTTCACACAAAAAAAATTACAAAAAAATGTCGTTTTAAATAAAATGTATTTAGTATTTTGATGTTTGTGACGGATGTTTGACGGTTATGATATTTGGTTGAGAGAGTTATACAGGGTGTTCAAAAAAATCCTTAAGAACTAATTGGCTTGTCAGCAAATATACGCATAAAAATGTACAATCTTTGCATATTAAACGTTTTTTTGTTTTCCTACGACCACATGTGAAAATAGGGTAATTTTCTAGAAACCTGGGGCAACTCCGATTTTGACGAAATTTGGTATACGCGGGTTTTTGGGGCGCTGATCACGAATCTGAAAGAATTTTTTGGCGAAAACGTTTCGTTCTTGAGATATTCATCATCAGACTTGAAATTTAAACTAATCCTATTTTTACAATATTCCTCCTTCTTTTGCACACAATTCTTGATTTAAAGCTAAAGTGGCACACAATATTTGATTTTCACCTTTTAAAATCCGGTTTTTACGTATTTTACATTATTTTTGCATTAAATTGCATAGCTATACTTTGAATCATTTCAATCCCAGTGTGCCATGAAGTCCTATGTGTATGTATGGTTGCCGCATTATCAAAGAAAAGCCACGCAATTTAATACAAAAATAAAGTAAAAAACGTAGAAAAACGGGGTTTTAAAAGGTAAAAATCAAATATTGTTGTGACACTTTAGCTTTAAATCAAGAATTGTGTGCAAAAAGAAGGAGGAATATAGTGAAAATAAGCTTAGTTCAAATTTGAATTTTGATGATGAATATCTCGAGAACGAAACGTTTCCGCCAAAAAAAATCTTTCAGATTCGTGATCAGCGCCCCAAAAACCGCCGCATACCAAATTTCGTTAAAATCAGAGTTGCCGCAGGTTTCTAGAAAATTACCTAAATAACTATTGTTTTTACAGGTTATCATGCACTTTATACTGAGTTCGTTACGAACGCAGTTTAAGAGATAAAAACACCTTTTGTTTATTCCCATGCAATATACATAAAAATTATTCATAGTAACAATTGTGGCTTCAATTAAGACATGCTACATTTAACAAGAACTATTCAATTGTACTAATTACTTCATAATAAATTAGATTTTGTGTTATATGCACGTAATAGTTGAATAAAGAATAAAAATTTTCCAAGGTAAAAGCAAGTGCAACTTTCAAATTTGACTTTAAAATCGGTTTAATAATATGAAAATGCCGGTTGCAATTTGTAGTTAAAAGAATTATTAAAGTCAAGTCCGTTTGTAATTATCCTTGGATAGTGTTGTGAGTGTAAAGAGTTGTGTTAATGTGAAACAAATAAAAGTAAGTTTTTACTGATGATGATAACATTTATAAACACTACTATAACTATAGTAGGAACAGTTTAAAAATGTAAATTCGGTGCTCTTTGATAAGAAAATAAATCACAAAAAGTTTAAAGCAAATAAATCGGCATGCTTGACTTCGCGGCCGCCTTCGCTATATTTCTTTTATGATATGCCGGTTGATGCAGCTGGTCATCGCAATATGGGATACAAATTAATTTTTTGGTCAAAATTCTGAAACTTACCAATCTAACTTAAAATGAGGTGCTTTTTACTGGAAAAATATTATAAATTATTACAAATGCTTTTAGAAACCTAAAACTTATTATATGTTATTATAAATTTACACCCACATTAACATTATTATTTTTTATTATACAAAATAAACGAAAATGTCAGCTTGTTTGGGTAATTCGGTAGTATTCTAATCAGTAATCCGATGATTATTATCTCATAGGATATACAGGGTACGACAATAGGTATGATTTTTAAATGGAATACCCTGAATATTATATCACCAAAAAAAATATTTTAAAATGCTTTAAAAAAATATTAAATTTGATGTGTCTATCTCAATTACTTTAGGAAATATGACCATCCAAATCTGAAATATAATTTTAAATTATTATTAGAAGCGTAATAGAGATACATCTTCCCAACTTATTTTATTTTTTAACGTATAAAATAAATTAAAAACACTGTTTTTGTTGGGTAGATTCTGTAGAATCCATATCTTTCATCAGAATGCTTTTATCTTTTAGGATATACAGTGTAGGACAAAACATATTAAATTTTAAAATGGAAAACCTTGTAAATTATAAAAATCTTGTATCTGTCCTTACACTTAGAAGTAGCAAAAGTAGGAAGGCAATTGTAAGTTCAAAAACTAATAAAGAAAAAGGTAAAAAATTCTTTGACAAAAGTAGCGAGACTTCGCGAGACTGCATCGGAAACACAATATCTCTTATTATTTAAACTCTTTTATTTTTTAGGTAAACAAGGCTAATAATAAACTAAGTAGATTAAATGTTATATATTTATGTTTACATAAAATACATTTTCAAGTTTCTTATTACCCCAATAGAAGTCGTCATATCCTTTATAATTTTGCGTACATGTAGTTTGGAGTATCTACTTTAAAATACAAAGCATGAGCCACTAAAATTTCAAAGTTGCTTTTTGGCCAAAATAATGGATTTCTATCCCATATAGTGTATCGGCGCGTCGCTGTAAAGGATAGCGGCGCCTTTGTATAAAATAGTCCGATTGCAGGCGGCCTTTTATGTTTTTTTGTATTATTTTCAAAGGATACCGAATTTGCTTTTAAAATGTTCTTACTATACACAATTTGCGTACTGTTTATTTATTTAACACCATGTTTAAACTATTAAATTTCTTCAACCCTATAATAAGTGTCAGAACATTGTTCACATTTTTTGACAAGAATTTTTTTTTACCAGTGACGTTCATGAGAGGTTTAAGGAAAATATGTTTTATTACAAAAATGATACGCCTCTGCTTTTTTTAAAATAAAAATATATTTAAAATTCACATTTAGTTTGAAACAACTTGATCTTTTGATTTTTTTTTATTGATGCACGAATTTCGCATAATAAATACATTTTGTTTTGCTAATATTAAACTCTACAGTAAAAATCACCTTTGCTATGTATTCTTTAATTACATAGGGATTTGACCATACCGAGAAATGGTTTTTATTCACGCAAAACCGTGCATCAAATAAAAAATCAAGAGATCAAATTTGTTCCGAACCTAACGGAAATATAAAAAAATATTTTTATTTGGGAAAAATGCTGTGGCGTACCATTTTTGTTAAAAAATATTTACTTTAAGCCCTTTATAAATGACACTCGTAAAATTAATATATTAATTAAATTGGTATTAAAGTTAATATAAAAAAACAAAAAAACATTTTTTAAACATTTTTAACACTTAGTAGGTCAAAAACCGATACGTTTAGGACATATGTTTATATGAAGTTTTTTTCTTATTTTTTATTGAAGAATTAGCCATTAAATTTTGTTGGATAAGTTATGAAACACCCTGTATATTTTATTATAGATTATAAAAATCCGATAGCTGATTGAAAAACTACAGAATTAACTAGTGGCGTAGCAAGGCGGGACAATGCCCCAGGGCCCCCAAGCTCAGGCTCCCCTTGGAGTTAAGAGGGGCCCCCGGACTAAGTATTGCATTTTGTTGCATATTTATATGCAACCGAACTAAAAATTAGAAAATAATTTTTCATTACAAAGTGAATTATTCTGTTATTATCTTAAATTTTATTATAATTCTAAACTGCTGCTCAATTCAACTGCAACTGGAAATTTTTTTGGTAAATTTTAAATCATTATTACTCTTAAATAAAATGCAATAGCAAAATGCGGCTTTTACCGTTTTGTAGGATAACTTTTGGAAAAAATGTCAATTTCACTTTGTGTAAATTTTCTTTGTTTTTATTCTACAGGGTGTAATAGAAAAGTCCGTTTTTACAAAAACTTTGTCAAGAGCGACATTCTACAAAAAAATGTTTTTAATTTTTAATTATATAAGTGTTATTCAGTAGACCATTTTGAAAAAACAAGTTTGTCAGATTTTTGATATCTGCCCCATTTTCATATTATAAGTTTTTTTCAAAAAATTGATTTTTCATATTGTACTCCCTGTATTTAACAGTTCATCACAGCGATTAATTTTTTTAGATAATTTTAAATGTACGTAAGTACCCTTTTAAAACTGTATTAAAATTTTATTTCTAAAGAATTATTAACGCTTCAGTAGCGTCGTAAATGTAACTAAATTGTATTTTGGTAAAGTTTCAATTCCCAAAGATTCTGTGAGCACCACATATTCTGTATTTAAGATTTTAATTGTTTCTCTACAATTTTAGAAACTACGGACATTTATCTCGGGACGGTTTTTACTTTTTAAAAAAGTCATCAGTGGCGTAGATATAATTTTTCTTCGAATGCTCTTTTACTTACCGAGGATTATTGCATGGAAGTAATAATTTGTAATTCGGGTTATTTTCATTTATCGATTAGGTTAGAACAAACGTTAACATTTTTTTAAATCTTTGTAATTTTGAGAAAAAATGTACAGGGTGTTTCAAAATTAAAGCTTCCACATTTGTATTTTTTTTTAATGAAAAGCAGGGTGTGAATCCTTAGATTATTTTACGAAGAAAGTTCAAAAAAATTTATGTTCTGACTGTCCTAAATTTTGAGATACAGGGTGTGAAACAGTCACTACACATTAGGGATCATTTTTAAAAGTAAAATATTTTTATCTTTCTTTCAGTACAAATTTTAATAAAATTTGGTACATAGCCACTACACATTGGGGCATTTTTTAAAGTAAAATATTTTTTTTCAGTGGCGTTCGAGCGGGATTTAAATTAAATATTTTTTAAAGAAGATCATAGTACGCCACTGCTTTTTTAAAACAAAAATTATTCTTACAATTTCCATTTACTTTTAAGCAAATTTATTATTATGTTATTCTTTGACCGACGAATTTGGTATGCTACCTTTGTATTTTCATTTGCTTGAAAAATAAATAAATTTGTTTTGTCTGTTTATCTGATTTAATGAACCGCTTGTAAAGCTTTAATTAGATTGACTTTATTGGGTCCAGTGGCGTCTCTAAAGGCACCACTACCAATATTATTGAAAAAATTATTAATTTTGACAATATATGAACATGCCGAGAAATGCTTCATATTTTATTAAGTAAAAACTATTCGTCGAGCAAAAGAATATCGTGATATCAAATTTGCTTAAAAGTAAATGGAAATTATAAGAATAATTTTTGTTTCAAAAAAGCAGTGGCGTACATTGATTTTCTTTAAAAAATATTTAATTAAAATCCCGCTCGAACGCCACTGAAAAAAATATATTTTACTTTAAAAAATGCCCCCTAATGTGTAGTGTGCTATGTACCAAATTTTATTAAAATTTGTAGAGTGGTATCACAGTTATTATAAAAAAGATATATATTTTTTAAGTTTCACACCCTGTATCTCAAAAGTTAGGACCATCAGAACATAAGTTTATTTAAACTTTCTTCGTTAAATCATCTAAGGATTCACACCCTGCTTTTCATTAAAAAAAATATAAATGTGGAAGCTTTAATTTTTGAAACACCCTGTATATTTTTTTCTAAAATTACTAAGATTTAAAAAATGTTAACGTTTGTTCTAAGCTAATCGATAAATGCCCTAAAATAACCCGAATTACAAATTATTACTTCCATGCAATAATCCTCTGGTAAGTAAAAAGAGCATTTAGAAGAAAAATTATATCTACGCCAGTGATGACTTTTTTAAAAAAGTAAAAACCGTCCCGAGATAAATGTCCGTAGTTTCTAAAAATTGTAGAGAAACAATTAAAATCTTAAATACAGAATATGTGGTGCTCACAGAAACTTTGGGAATTGAAATTTTACCAAAATACAATTTAGTTACATTTGCGACGCTACTGAAGCGTTAATAATTCTTTTAGAAATAAAATTATAATACAGTTTTAAAAGGGTACTTATGTACATTTAAAATTATCTAAAAAATTAATCGCTGTGATGAACTGTTAAATACAGGGAGTACAAGATGAAAAAAATCAATTTTTGAAAAAACTTATAATATGAAAAATGGGGCAGATATCAAAAATCTGACAAACTTGTTTTTTCAAAATGGTCTACTGAATAACACTATATAATTAAAAATTAAAAACAATTTTTTTGTAGAATGTCGCTCTTGACAAAGTTTTTGTAAAAACGGACTTTTCTATTACACCCTATAGAATAAAAACAAAAGAAAATTTACACAAAGTGAAATTGCCATTTTTTTCCAAAAAGTTATCCTACAAAACGGTAAAAGCCGCATTTTGCTATTGCATTTTATTTAAGAGTAATAATGATTTGAAATTTACCAAAAAAATTTCCAGTTGCAGTTGAATTGAGCAGCAGTTTATTTTGAGGTATATAATTATGATTCATTGTTTGACCTTTTATTAATGTAATACAAACTGTTTGTAATGAAATGTACTTTTTTTTAGTTCGGTTGCATATAAAAGCGTGTTTTTTAGTTTTTTTAAACTATTATTTATTTTTCATTTTTTAGTTCCATATATCAATTAGTTTTCTGCGGACATGTGATATTGAAATGTTTCACGAACTATTTCGTAATCTAATCATTTCATTTAAAGCTTCACTGTTGCATGGGGTTTCAGAACGCAACTACTCTGAACAAGTTTCTGTCAGCCTTATGCTGAGAGTACGTCCAAAACTGCACGCATGCGCAGATCGCGCACTAGCTCTTTCTCTGTTACTCTCCTACAGAAAATCTATAAAGGAATTTATTTATCCTGGCGATCCTAATCAGGATAACGGGATACTGTTTGCAGATTATAGCATTGTCATGGGTCCTTGATACGTGTGCAAAAGTTTCAAAAATCGAATCGCTGGAAGTTGGTGAAAATTAAGCTTAAAGATTCCGTTACATACATACATACAACCCAAGCTAATAAAAGCGTGTTAAAATGTGTGAATGCAAATAAAGAAAGGTGAACACCTTTTGTTAAAGAAAAACTAAGAAGAAGAAGGGAAATGTATTTGATGAATCTAGGGGCAAAGAGGTGAAGCTTGGGTGAAGCCCTTTTTAATTTTTTTTTGTTCTCACTTTTCTTGGGAATAGGGCCCTACTTTACTTTTTTGCCCCAGGGCCCCAGGGCCCCTGCTCACCTAGCTACGCCACTGGAATAAACTGATATATTTCTTTATTTTGTTCGATAAATAATAAAAAATAAGGACGATATAAATTTATAACTTGAAATATCCCATAGAACATTTTTTGCCGGCGTTGTACATTTAATTTACTGGCATTGCCAACACTCTTTAATGGCAAGGCATTGGCAAAAAGGTATCAGAAAGACACGAAAGTGGGCAATTGGCCGTTATTAGGCCAAGTGTTGCAGATAAAGTGATGGCATCAGTCATTAATAAGTTATTGGTAAATAAATGCGTTTAAGATGATGGCATCCATCATTAATAAGTTATTGGCAAAAGATAACAAAAGACACGAAAGTGGGCAAATGCAGATACTCCCAAGCAGCAAGCTGACGTCTTATTGACGAAAATTGTAGCATATACTTTTTTTTAAAGCTAAAATGATGCGATATTTTATTTGAAAATTAAAATAGAAAAAAACTCCTTACTGCATGCAATTTCCTTGCAATGCAAAGTACCATCTCTCGGAACACTGTCCAACTTGGAGATGCAGATTTTTACACTAGCCGAAGATATTTCTTTCAAAGCTAAGTGAGATCACCTACCGAAGACCGCTCATGAATTATTTTTGTCTAATGGGTACGGTTTAGACGATAAAAAGCGAAGATATTGCAAAAACGTAGTAGTTTATTGTCCATTACGCCATCTATCGGTATGTCAAAAAACTATTAAATATATATAATATTTTTATTATCACGTCTTTAAAATTTTTATTTTAAACAAAATGTTTACAGCTCCTAACTTGAATATCTTGCCTTCTCGACTGGAATATCTTGCCTTCTCGACTAGCCATCACCAATTAATCACACAACACACACTTATTAGGTAATGAATACATTTAATTATGTCTATTAAAAAACTATTTTCTTTTAAAAAGAAACTAAAAAGCTAGAAAACCACGTAGAAAACAAATGCACAAAGCGGTCACCTTCCGTCGAAATTAACGTAGCTAATTTTACCATCATTTTATTTTTATTCGCTCCAAAATAAATAATAAACATTTTGTTTGACCTAATTTTTATTTGCATGATTTTTAATAATAAAATGTTATAAAAGGCCATTTCCTTTAAATTATGTAAAAAACATAAAATAATGTTGTTTAGCTGCCATTATAAATAAAACAGATCAAAAAAATTGCTTTAATGTTAGTTAAATACCAATTTTATAATATGGTTTAAGAAGTATGAATATGCGTTGAAGGTTTGCCTTCAAAAATCCAATATTTATTTGCCTGCAACAAAAACGCGTGCTTTATTTAATCAGGATTGGTATGCCGCCATTTTTGTATGCTTGCCGGCAATTCGCCTGCATGTAAAATTTATTGGCAATTAAGTGTTTATTTAGGGTTGACTTTTTAATGCGTATAAGATGTTGGCATAATATTGCCACCAATTGCCAATGGTTTACCATCAATGCCAATATGAAAAATGTACATTGCCGGCAAATAGTGTTTGCTGGGATATAACTATGAACAAAATTTAGGAAGTGTTTTGTACTTCCATTGTAAAAAGTATAACAGTATTCGGAAAACATAGTTTGTTAAAAACGTATTTTACACAATTCATTCTAACGTAGCAAAGGTTAATACAATTCCAAGAATAATTTATTTTTTGTGCATAATAGGGATTGTTCACACCATAATAGAGATTTTTCGAACGAACACATACTTTAGGCACTTTATACAGGGCTATTTTTAAGTTGGTAGTTTTGTAGTTTCCTTGAAACACCAGGGCCTATTACTCCCCTGTCTGGCCAGAGACAACAATGAGACGAGCAACTAAATGTAAATAAATTATCCGAGAGAGAGATAGCTGCTGGGCCTTCCTTGTCTGTCTTCAAGGAAGGCAAACGCAGATGGCGCGTGAGTCGACTTTATCGTTTGCCCGCCAAATTCAAATTATATAGCTGTGCTATTTTTGCCCTTAATGTAAGGTACTTGTTTTTGTTTCCTATTAATATAAAATATTGGGGTTTAGTTCAATAATTACATACACCTTATTAAAAATGTCATTTATTTGGTTTTTATAAAGATTTTTTCTTACAGATAACCATGTCAATATTACCTTAAATTATCTGTTGAAAAGCACACATTTAATATATACACTGTGATCACTAATAAAAGTCAATATTTAAAGTCCAATTAAAGGTAAAAAACCACGAAACACACAATAAATCCCAGAAAATGTAAACAAACTGTCCAAACAAATCGACCATTGAAAAATATCAAACACAAATATCGATTAACATTTCGGCGTGACCGCCTGCGGCAACGTTGTCAAGTTATAATTATTCGATTCATGGTATATTTTCTTTCTTTTAATTAGATGTGAGCCAAAAAGAACATTAAAGTTTACATGCAGAAATTGTAAACAACTTGGCAACCAGGGCAAAGCGATGATTGCTCCATCTACGATAGCCTGCCATGATGAAAGACAAAGACTTATTTATTGGAACTTGCGTTAAACCAGAAAGAGATAAATACAATGGACAAATTATTAGGACCAGTTACTCGTCTCATTGTTGTCTCTGCATATTTATTGGAACTTGCGTTAAACCAGAAAGAGATAAATACAATGGACAAATTGTTAGGACCAGTTACTCGTCTCATTCTTGTCTCTGGTCTGGCGCCTATTTTTTCATGGAGCCCTAGGCTGTAGCCTAGTCAGCCTAATGGTAAATACGGCACTGTGAAATACTGTATAAATGCAATTAAATAAGAATATTTTTCAAACAAAATTTTGACCGAAAATGCGAGATACATGGTTTTAAAAGTTTTAAGAAAAAAATTATATATTTTTTATCATAACTGTTCCACCACTCCAGATATTTTCACAAAATTTGGTATACTTTTTTACCATTACATTAGCTTTGTTCGCGGGTCTACTAATGAACCGATTCTGCACCAGAACCGAACTGGTTTAGAATTGTTTTAAAGCGCATGTCTAGTTATTTATTAGTTCGGAATTTTTATTTACCGCGAACGATTTTCTATACAGCTGAGGATGTATTCTAACCTAGCCTTTTGGTTAGAATTTTTTATGGTTAAATTGGATACTACACAAAAAAAATTAAATTCAAACAAAAAGGTAAATTGTTATAATGTCGAAAGCCACTCGAGATCTCTTCGCGGAAGACGAGGGATTTCCTGCCTCGTTTTTAACATAAATATGTGTATTTAACTAAATATAAAATTCAAACAACAAGAAATGGTAAAATCTTCTAATATTGTCTATATTTTTTAATTAAATCCTTATTTATTTTATTGCATACATACATTCATACGGAATACAATTAAAAATCCTTTGTTTATATACGCTCAGAATCACAAAAATATAAAAAAATATTCAACAGGTATATTAACCCGCATAAAAGTGGCAGAAACAAATAAACTGTAATACAACGGTTTATTTCTGTACCACAAAAACAGAAAACAGCTGACCATGTCGACAATGCGCATGAAATTCCGAACTGAACTTTTAGTTCCAACAAAATCCCAGGACTGCTAATCAGGTTACGAACCGGTAACGAACTAATTCCATTGTAACCCGCGAACACAGAACTGTTACTAAAAATTCGGGATTTTACTTACCGCGAACGCTGCTTTTTCACTGCGCATGCGAACAGTCCCAGAACCGGTTCGGAATCAAACCCGCAAACAAAGCTATTATATTTTTTCCGGTAAAGGTTAAAAAATAGACCAGTGGCGTTAGAACAAGATTTGTAGTAATTTTTTTTGAAGAAAAAAAATAGTACGCCATTACTTTTTCTTCTACTTTAGGGTTAATTTGGTAACTTGATATTTTTTCGAGCAAAAAACGGTTTTCGTTTAAAAAAATTAAATCCATTTTAATGCATGCCAAAATCGCTAAAATCTGATAAGGTGTTTTGTATGAAAAATTTGTTTTTGTCTAATTAGTATTAAAGTAAGGTCAAACACTTATATTACTACAATTTAAATGTCATTAAAAAGTTGTTTCTTTTAGAAAGTTTTAATAAAGTCAAAAACCCAACTTAGAAATAAAACATAAAATTAGATTTTAGCGATTTTGCCATGCATCAAATGGCTTTTATTTTTGGTTAACTTTAAAAATCATTGCTAAAGTCCGTTTTACAGTCGGCAAGTTCTTTCTGCAATTTTGTTGCAGCAACTTTCTTTCAACAATAAACTGCAAGTTTATTGCAGATTCGTTTTACAGTCGGCAATTCGCTTTTTAATATTGCAAAAATAGGGCAAGGTACCAACGTGCAAAAATGTGAAAATAAAGTTAGAACCTAACCTAGCTATTGACCGGTATTTAGAATAGCTGTTAAAAATGAAAAAAATCGAACGAAAAAGAGCCACCGCGGCTACAATTTGCCTCATTATTGCTGCCACTACCCTCCTGGGGGACGAAAATTCAAGAAAAAAGCAAGAAGGTGGTGGTCACTCAACTAGTAACTTTGGGTGGGGTTGGTACCACTAAAATAACCAAATTTTTTCCAGACTTGCACAAAGTCGGTCTATATAAGGTCACGACATTCGGCCATATTGCTTTGACGAGTTATGACGTCACATCTCCCATATTTCGGCCATGTTGTTCAGTGCCGGAGATATATAGTTTATTGTATTAGTAGAACAACCGTTTTTACAACAGTTTTTAATTATTATTAAGTTGTAAATTCTTTTTACTTTAAATAAAAAACATTTGGAATTACATCTTTCAACAAATATCACTACCAAAAGAATGCAAAATGAAATGCGCGAAATTCTAGATCTTGATTTTACCCAGTCTTGCTAACTTTTCTCCGTAAAGTGCCTTTCCTTGCGTCCCCGACCTCGAACCGCCTAAAAGTTGAGGATATGTCGCAACCTTATAAATATTAACTAACCTTGGACTTGCAGTTGTAACTGAAAGAAAAATCGGTCCAATTGGTAAAGTTGCAAGTCGCAATAAAGATGCAGAATACGCTGCCAAAAATCAGCTGTTCGCGTACTGCGCATGCCTACCACGAAGTTTCTTGCAAGTTGCAGAAAGAACTTGCCGACTGTAAAACGGACTTAAGGAATAACAGTGACCGAATATTAATAAAAAAGTAAGTAAAATGTTTTAGTTGGGTTTTTCGGCAAATATAGTCTATAACCTGAGGCTCAAGCCCCCCCAACACCAGTGGCTGTTTCCGCAACTGCTGTACGTATTTCAAGTATTTCTGAAAGGGCGGTGTTCCACAGCTATCTGCCGCCACTGATTTTTTGAATAACTTTAGAAACAAAAATATTTTTTTAAAGTTGCAATTTATTGTATTTTTTTTAATGAGTCATCTGTATTGTTTCATACTTATCATTAAAAAAAAACACAAATTTTTTTGTATTTTTTTAAATTCCTTGATTTAAATAATGCACTTTTTATCGGTCATTGTATTAAACACCAATTTTTCGGCATTTTTTTAAACATTCATATATAGGACCATTGTATTCTAATTTATTTTATTATTCAATTTGGTCATAAACCTTTTTGTATTCAGTCTTGATTACAAAGTTCTGGTTAAGCACATATTTTGTTACAAATTTGGTTGGCAGTAAGTGATATTATTATTATTTTGATAATACGTTATTTTTAACACGCTTTTTATTAGCTTGGGTTGTATCTATCTATCTATCTATCTATGTAATATGGATGTATGGAATCTTTGAGCCTAATTTTTACCAACTCCCAGCGATTCAATTTCTTTGAAACTTTGCACACGTATCAAGGACCGATGACAATGCAATAATTAAAAACAGTATCCCGTTATCCTGATTAGGACCGCCAGGATAAATAAATTCCTTTACAGATCCTCTGTGTCCTAATACTACTCTTGACAAAATGGCGAAGGAATTTTTAGTGAATAAACTGGAGCATTTATTTTTAAATATTTAACTTTAGTTAAAAATTTGGTTTTGTATTTCGTAAAACATTTCAATATCACATGACTGCAGAAAACTAATTGATATATCGAACTAAAAAATGAAAAATAAATAATAGTTCAAAAAAACTAAAAAACACGCTTTTATATGCAACCGAACTAAAAATTAGAAAATAATTTTTCATTACAAAGAGTTTGTCACTTCAGAATAAAAGCGTGGGGTGCTTAATATATTAAATGTTATAATTATTCTATTTGCAAATCTCTATGAGGGAAAAGTTATGAAAAATAGTAAAATGCACCCCACGCTTTTATTCTGAAGTGACAAACTCTTTGTAATGAAAATTATTTTCTAATTTTTAGTTCGGTTGCATATACAAGCGTGTTTTTTAGTTTTTTAAACTATTATTTATTTTACCTATTTTACAGGAAGAAGGTATTTAGTTTTGGGTTTTGGAAAACTTTATCTTTTACTTATATACGTTAATAAATATACAATCGCAAGTGACTTAAGAAACAGTGAAAAATCTTACATTTTTTTAAGTCAATAAAAATGCGTTATCATAATTTTTGAACTAGACCTTTCCCAACAAGAAATACTTTATCAGTCCATTTAAACAGCATACAGCATGGTAATAATAAACACTTTAAAAAAAATTAAACCGACGCAAAATTTCATATTGTACAATATCATTGACCGTTTGTGGTGTATATTGAGAGCTTGTACAATATATTGTGTCAATCAAAAACAGTTTGATTTTTATTGTGCAATAGAGAATTATTGTGCTGTGTGTGGGTAAAATTGCACAATTATTTCAGTTTTCAAATACGAAAGAGTATTTGTTTTACAAAAACAATTTCACAAATATGGGTTCAAAAGCAATAGAGAAAGAAATAAAGATTTTTTCTAATTTTTAAACATGTTTTAAGCAGCTACTTTTTTCTTATCCATGTTTTAACCAGTAGTTACAAAACAAAACTAGTTATTGTGCAATATATTAAATATAGTCTTTGCATAAATATATTGCACTGTTTGGGGACGACTAGCTAATGTTACTGTACAATATTTTGCCCAATAATAATAATATTGATCGTCTGTGGGTCCCTTCGTAGTTTTTTTCGCATGGTCCTTTGATGTTTTAAAGTATAAAATAAAGAAGAAAGTAAAAATAGCAAAAAAGTGAATAAAACCTTAATATCTAACTATTTTTTTTGCGGAGTTCATTTGGTGTTAGTTGATGAATTCACTTAAAAACAATTGAGTAACAAAGGTCATGGCTGGTGAAGCCATTAATGATATTGACAAAATTGAAGCTGCGAATTTAATTTTATAAAACGTGAAATACGAGATGGATGTGCAAGTTACAAGATAAATTATGCATCAGTTATTACGCCTTAATATTCTAATAATTAAAAAATAAATTAAAATAATTACACAGCGCCGCAAAAAAAAGTTGAAGGTCCGAAAGACCAAACCATGGATACCTTTTTGTTTTTGGGGTCGCTGAATCCAAATCTGCGATTGGTTTCACTCCATTAGGTCAGGGTCAAGGTCTTTTTAAGGTCATATCATCAAAATTCATCGAAAAGGGAGCACAATCGTGGTATTTTTATCTTTTTGGAATCGCTGAATCCGCATCCGGGGTCAGTTTCATTTAATCAGTTCATGGTCAGGGTTATTTCAAGGTCAAATCATTAAATTTTTTTAAAATAGACCAAGATTATGGTATATTTATGTTTTCGGGGTCGCTGAATTCAAATCCGTGGTCAAATTGACCCTATGAGGTTCAGATCAAGGTCATATCAAGGTCAAATCATTAGAAGTTATCGTAAATGCACCAAAATAATGATATCTTGGGGTTTTGGACCCCAACAACATAAAGATACCATGTCTGTGGTCTATTTTTGATGAATTTTAATGATTTGACCTTGAAATGACCATGACTATGACTTGATGGAGTCAAACCGACATCAGAATCGGATTTAGCTACCCCTTCGAACTACCAACTTTTTTTTGTGGAGCTGTGTTATTAATCAAATACCAGGCGCGGCCCTAAGGTCATTTGAACCCACGTACATAAGTCATTTTAAACCAAAACATAAAAGAAATTAATCCTTAAAAACAACGACAAATCTATTGATATGCGAAACCTCCCTTAATACAAAATAGAGTTAATTCACCCGGCCCTATTTTAAACTGAACTTATGGCTTTATACGGTGATGCAAGATGCATTAAATCTTAAAAAGTTAAAAAGAGAAACGTATATTATTAAAACGTCGACGACCGACCAATTGTAATGTTTCTCTGCCGGTCGCGGTGGTTAGCGGAGGGCACTTATGAAAATCGCTAATACCGCTCGGTAAAAAATAGGATTGCAAAACTAGTGGACTTTAAAGGGAAAAACTAATGGCTTATTGGCAAATATATGAATACGAAGAAGGAGGTTATCAATTCGCCTGTATGTTTTTTTTTTTGTGTATGTTACCCGATTCTCCGTCAATTGTGGACCGATTTTAAAAATTATTTTCTTAATTGAAAGAGTGCAATTCCGCGGTGGTCCCGTAAAAAACCAAGTCAGAGTCGCAAGAGAGAAAGGTACTAGAAGTATTGTTTTATCTCCGCGGTACGTTGTTCGTGTGGCAAAGCTGCCTCTAGCATGGCATATGCTCAAACATAGGGTGCATTCAGAATCGACAACCTTGGCGTAAAATTTATCCTTTTCACCGAACTGAAAGGGAGACTACTGTAAAAGCACAGGGACCTGTAATTTGATTGATTGACATTGGGGGTCATGGTTGGATCTATTTAGTTAAATTTACTTTTTAAAATTTGTTTTATTAAGAAATTAAAAAAAAAAGATTTGAAAAACCAGAACTTACCATGACCATCCCAATGTGACAGTTTTGCATGACCGTCTGTAAGATTTCAAACCAATCAAATGACACGTCCTTGTGCTTTTTACTGTAGTCTCTGAAAGAGGTACTGGTGGTCTTTTTAGTGTAAGTTTACCGTGAAGATTTTGGATAGTAATATAGATATACATATAAACCTTCCTCCTAAACAACTCTATCTATTAAAAAAACCGCATCAAAATCTGTTGAATAGTAAATATGAAACTGAATAAAAATTTGGTACACCCTGTAAAATATTTTTTTAAATACTAATAATTATTTAGCAAATCTTTATATTTAAGCAATTTTTTAAACCTCTAGATGGTATATTAACATAGTTAAAATGCATTTTAGTTTTAAGGGTTCTTTAATATAACGTCTTTTTGACCCAACCTGTGTGACAATTCTATATTTTTTATAAACCATAGATACCCGTGCACAATTCCTATAAACACTTGAATTGCAACAGTAACGTCAATATCGAATTTTCAATGTAAAATATTTGTTAAAACACTCTGTATATGTTTTTTTCATATATTATGATACATATAAACCTTCCTCTTGAATCACTCTATCTATTAAATAAACTGCATTAAAATTCGTTGAGTAATATCGAATTTTAAATGTAAACATTTTTTTAAACACTCTGTATATGTTTTTTTAATTATACATATAAACCTTCCTCTTGAATCACTCTATCTATTAAAAAAACCGCATTAAAATTCGTTGAGTAATAGCAAATGTTAAATGTAAACAATTTTTTAAACACTCTGTATATGTTTTTTTTAACATTATTATACATATAAACCTACCTTTTGAATCACTCTATCTATTAAAAAAACGCATCAAAATCTATTGAGAATAGTAACGTCAATATCGAATTTTAAATGTAACTATTTTTTTAAACACTTTGTATTTGTATTTTTTTTTATATTATTATATGTACATATAAACCTTTCTTTTGAATCACTCTATCTATTAAAAAAACCGCATCGAAATCCGTTGAGAATAGTAACATCAATATCGAATTTTAGTTACAGTTTATCCAAGATAGCCGACCCAAGCCCACTTCGTTGGGCGTTAATATCTAAACTTCTTGTTTAATCACAAAAAATATAGCCTATAACACTCCTAAATAGTGTAGCCTTCTGATTGTGAAAGATTTTTTATGATAGGTTCAGTACTTTCGAAGATTAGCAGCTACAAACAAACCCACAAACCCACAAACTCACAAACAAAGTTACAAACTTTACCTCTTTATACAGGGTGGCCCACCACATTCAACACGGTCTGTAGCTGGGATAACCATGGGATTTTTAAAAAAGTAAATATTGGAACATATACAGGTCAGATAAGACCACAGTATAAAATTATTTTAGTCTATACAGGGTGCCTCAAAAAAGTGTGACGTATCAAAGTTATATTTTTTAAATGGAACACCCTATATTTCATGACGGTTTTAGATTCTACTTTAAAAAATAACTCAAGTTTGTTTATAGTACTAAGTGTCTAATTTTATTCGTTTTTGTGATATTTGATTTTTTGAAAAATGCAGAGGTAAAATTAAATTGATTTTACTTTAACACTTTTAACACTTTAAATTTTATAATTTGTAACAAGATTAGAAAAAGTCTGCCATATCATACGTAGGTCAAATCGAGATCAAATATTGTACACGGTGATCAAAAAATAATTTCAATTTTTCAGAAAATCAAATAGCCATATCTCTCTTATTTTAAATGGTATTTTTTTACGTCACATGATGACAAATAAAATACTCTTTCAAATGGCGTATAGATTGCCTATACTTATCTTTTGTGCTTTTTTAGTAAAATCTGTTTTTACAAATTTTTAGTCCAAATGTTTATTTAAATTAAAGTTGGCTGTGACATAGCAGCCATTAATATTTTTCTTAAGAAAATAACAACGACCATTTATTGATTACTAGTGTTTTAGTCAGTTTAAAAGAAATTTCAATGATTTTAAATAAAAACCCTTCTTCTACAACAACAAGATGATATAATACTGGTAGGATGTAAAAACAATGGTTTACTTTAGTCTAGAGTTAATCCTAAAAAATATTCCAGGAGAAACCATCTGATAACCTTAATAGTTGCTTTAAAAAATTTGACACAGTGATTATGAATAATGGAAGAAACGAGTTATAGGTCACAGAATGTCGTCATAACTGACCAGAGGCGTTATTAGGATTGTTTAAAAACACAAGTTTTATCATTACCACATTCAGCTGAAATTAGTGTTATTGGAAGTAGCATTATAAGCAAGTAATGAATTTTTTTGTGAATTTTAAAAATAGTGGCAGATAATACAAAATCTTTTAATTTTGTGCTTTTTTCCAACAAATTTACATTTTGCAATAACGGCTTAGTAAATAGGCATAGCTATATCACAGCCTACTTACATTTAAATAGACATTGGTAATAAAAATATGTTAAAACGGAATTTACTTAAAAAGTATAAAAGATAGGTATAGGCAACCCACCATTTGAAAGAGTATTTTGTTTGTCATCCTGTGACGTAAAAAAATACAGGGTGTTTCATTTAAAATAAGAGAGATATGGCTATTTGATTTTCTGAAAAATTGAAATTATTTTTTGATCACCCTGTATAATATTTGATCTTGATTTGACCTACGTATGATATGGCAGACTTTTCCTAATCTTGTAACACATTTTAAAGTTTAAGGAGTTTATTTTGTTAAAATAAAATGTATTTATTTGCACCCCTGCATTTTGAAAAAAATCAAATATTACAAAAATGAATAAAATTAGACACTGGGTATTATTAACAAATTTATATTATTTTTGTATGTAGAATCTAAAACCGTCATAAAATATAGGGTGTTCCATTTAAAAAATATAACTTTGATACGTCACACTTTTTGAGACATCCTGTATAGAGTAAAATAATTTTATACTGTGGTCTTATCCGACCTGTATATGTTCCAGTATTTACTTTTTTAAAAACCCCATGGTTATCCAGCTACAGACCGTGTCGAATATGGTGGGCCACCCTGTATAAGTATAGCCTATTCGGTTATTATTAGCTTACCACATTTCTAAATTTCCTTGCAATAAACAAAAACCAATGGCGTAGCTACATAAGCAAGGGCCAAAGGGCAAAAAAATGAAAAAATCTTTGGTGTTGCAGGCAAAAATAAACTACGCAACTAGGAAAAATTACACATATCTACACAAACCAAAATGACAGAAGACGATAAAATATCTATTCCAAAATATTTCCAAAATAAAACCATTTTTATAACGGGTGGTTCTGGATTTATGGGCAAAGTTCTCATCGAAAAAATTCTGCGAAGTTGCCCGGACATTTCGAAGATTTACATGCTCATCAGGCCGAAAAAAGGAAATAGTCCCGAGATAAGAATAAAGCAAATGACTGACTTGCCGGTAAGTAAAAAAATTAAAGATAAATTTGCGTTAGAAATAAATATCTAGGAAACTAGAGATCTCTAAAAATATAAAGTTTGTTTCATAATATGATCTTTAATTACTTTATGTTCATACCCTTAAAAATCAGTATCTAATTTGACGAATTTTGGTATACGGGAGTTTTTTTGGGGTGCTGATCACGATTCCGAAAGAATTTTTCGCGGAAACGTTTTGTTCTCGAGATATTCATCATCAAAGTTCTCTCTCTCTCTCTCTATTTTTTTCTTGGTTTGGTCCCATCAGGTCCAACCCACCACTCTCCCCCTTCCGGACTATGCTTTCCAGGGCTTCGTCGGCGGAAATTCTGGATAATCGAGCTCGTAGCTCCCAGAAATTCCAAAAAGAAAATAAACAATTCAACAATCGATGCAATGCATAAATTGTCGGCTGCAAACCAAGATCTGCTACTGGTGTTACGTATAACCTTCACTTTCACTACTGACAGATCCCATGGCACGCCCATCTATTTCCCGCCATTTGAGAAATACCTCGTGTTCACCACCAAACAGGATACCATCAGCTTATAGGAATCTTCGCTCACAGCGCTTAGATCCAGAAGAAAGATGCCGTCAATTTAGCGTGAATCTTTCCTTGATCCCCGAAGGCAAAAACGTTCGTACGACACCTCTAGCCGCCACTCCGGGAAGAACTTTGTAGTCCCTCTACGTACGTCCGCACTATCCGGAGGTCAAACAAAGAGTCCCATCATCAAAGTTAAAATTTAAACTAATCCTATTTTTACTATATTCCTCCTTCTTTTTGCACACAATTCTTGTTTAAAGCTTAAGTGGCATAAAACATTTGATTTTCACCCTTTAAAACACAATTTTTCTATTTATTTTACACCTTTTATTAATAAATTTGCGAAAGTTTACTTTAAAAATGCGGCAACCATGTATACACGTCGCCATAGCCAACTGCGATGTAAATTGATAATTGAAAGTGAAGCTATGCAATTTAATGCAATAATAATGTTAAATACGTAGAAAAACGGGGTTTAAAGGTGAAAATCAATTATTGTATTTCGCTTTAGCTTTAAATCAAGAATTGTTTGCAAAGAAGGGGAATATAGTGAAAATAGGATTAGTTCAAATTTTATTTTGATGATGAACATCTCGAAAACGAAACGTTTCTGCTAAAAAAACTTCCAGATTCGTTATCAGCGCCATTAAAAAATTCCTGTATACCAAAATTTGTCAAAATCGGAGTTGCTGCAGGTTTCTAGAAAATTACCAAAAACAGTTGGAGATAAGTAAGAACTAACCTATATCTAAAAAAATAATCAGAGAATTTGCAGGAAAATTTAAAGTTGGATTTAAAAAATTACTGTTAAATAAAAAGGAGTTTAATGATAAATAATATTTATATTTTGACGCAACCTGTATAGTTTTCTTTCATCGCAAAAGTGAACAAAAAGAACGTTAAATCATCCTTGTTAAATTTTGCTTACTATCTTGCTAGTTTATGTCTTTCATGCTAGTGAATCGCCAGCTCTCTCCCTTTCGGTCATCTAAGCGATGATGCTTATAAGCTTTTCAAGACTTTGTCGTTGGAACCTCTGGATAGTCGAGCTTTGTAGCTCCCAGAAGTTCCTAGCAAATGTAGGAAACGAAGCTATGAGATGCATAAATTGTGGCCATCTTCCCAAGAACTGCTACTGGTATCGCGCATAACCGCTTTCTTTCAGTACTGACGTCACCCGCAGCGCCCGCCTCCATTCTTCGCCATTGAAGAATGCCTCGTGCAGTACGCCAAACAGAAACAACATCAGGTTATAGGAATCTTTACTCATAGCGCCTAGTTTCAGAAAAAAGATGCCTTTTCAATTTACCAGTGAGTTTCCTATCTTCCTCGGGGCATCATATCGTCTTCTACATCCTCCATGCACGATTGCACGTGAGAGCCCGGTATAAGCTCCCTTTCAACGTCTAATCACAACCGGGAACGAACGGAAACTCTTTGTTTAATTTTATTATCATTTTTATATGTATTTTAGCTGACTCTTTGTTTGACCTCCGGACAGTGCGGACGTGCGTAGAGGACTACAAAGTTCATCCCGGAGTGGCGGCTAGAGATGTCGTACGAACGTTTTTACCTTCGGTGATCAAGGAAACATTTACGCTAAATTGACGGCATCTTTCTTCTGGATCTAAGCGCTGTGAGCGAAGATTCCTATAAGCTGATGGTATCCTGTTTGGTGGTGAACACGAGGTATTTCTCAAATGGCGGGAAATAGATTAGCGTGCCATGGGAACTGTCAGTAGTGAAAGTGAAGGTTATACGTAACACTAGTAGCAGATCTTGGTTTGACAGCCGACAATTTATGCATTGCATCGATTGTTGAATTGTTTGTTTTCTTTTGGAATTCCTGGGAGCTACGAGCTCGATTATCCAGATTTTCCGCCGACGAAGCCCTGGAAAGCATAGTCCGGAAGGGGAAAGTGGTGGATTGGACCTGAAGGGACCAAAACCAAGAAAAAAATAAAGAGAGAGAGATGTATTTTAGCCACATTTCTTATATTTGTTTCTACAGGGTGATTCATCATACTATACCAGTAATCAAACTTTTATTTATTTAAAATTTTATTTTTTCTATTAAAATTTCTTTTTTAAATTGTGTTTTATTACAGCTGTTTGATCTTTTGAAAAAGAACATCCCGAGAATCTTAAAAAGATTGTTCCTATCCTAGGAAACGTTGCAGATATAGGTTTAGGTAAGTTTAACATTTCTACCGCTTTTTTACAACTTTGGTTCTTCTACTTAAGTTTTGGGGATTTATTATTTTAGTGGAGGAAAGTGACCAAATATGGAATACCATTTTGTTTTTATACATAATTTTCATAAACATTATAAATAAAATACTTATTGTAGTAATTATTAACAATCTCCCCTGTGGCGCAGTGGATAGAGCATTGATCTTCGAAGCCAGAAGACGCCGGTTCGATTCCCAGCGGGGGAGACATATTTAGGTAGTAGTTATTTAAAATATCCGTGGTGGCACTACCGCGTTGTCTAAAAAGTGCTGTGAAATGCATAACTGCATGTTTCAGTGCTTGGACAACGTTGACTGAACAGGGGGAACGATGGGTTAAACATCTAATAACCCGACACCCACGGTACTCTGGTATTTAGGCATATGCCTTCGTGGGATGTCAAAAAAATAAAATCATAATTTGTCCTTTATTAAGTACAAATGTTAAGTTCCATTGATCAATTGTAATAAAGATTTTTGGAAAAAATAAAAGTGATAAAGGTAGCTAAATATGAAATAGGTACCCAAATATGGAATACTATAAACACCATTAAAAGTTAAATCTATTTAACATGAAACTCTTTGAAAACTTTGGTATAACATAGAAAGCAACAAAAATAATTTGAAAAAATCACAGATCCAAGTGTCAGACTCTGGATCCAGCGCAGTTATTGTGCCTAGAGCCCTCACCAACGCTGTGGGTGTCTAAAGCGAGGTTGACACGGGACTTAAATATGAGAGGAGAAAGAAATACCTTCGCGGGCAGCAGATTCCACCATTTAGATACACTAGGGATAAAAGAACGAACAAAGTGGGCACTTCAGGGCCTGTTCCGTTGGACCGTATAGGGATGCATACGTGTGGCACCACAATTATTTTCTATTGAGAACCGCCGTAAGAGGAGGAAATATACTAGACAATTTCTTAGAGCAGAAGCCATAGAAGTACTTATAATAAAGCGAGAAATCCCCCACAGGCCGACGATGAGCGAGAGAAAGAAGCCTCTCTGTAAGCGAATCTGTATTTATGAGACGAACAGCCCTTTTAACTTGATTCTTGTCTTCTGATTCTTTTTTGTTCGATCAGAAGCTTTTTAAATAATCAAAGAACCCAAATATGAAATAGTTCATATTTGGGTAAAGTTAAGACCATATTTATTTTATTCTGAAAGCGATGCCGCCAAGTAAATAAACCCTTTTGTGAACAATGATTTATTGCAGCAAAAAATATTCAACCCGACGAGTACGCCACGTGCCATAATGTTATAGCAGGCCAGAGACGAAATAAGAGAATGTTTTTTAAGTACGTGGTACGTGTTTTCGCAATGTTTTTATTTATTTATTTAAAAAATATGTAATCAGGCTCTGTTAGAGGCTATGTGCTTTCGAAAAGGTTTGTTTACTTTATCATTTTTTGTGTACTTGGCGGCATCGCTTTCAGAATGAAATAAATATGGTCTTAACTATATTATGATCTGTCCATATTTGGATTTTCTGACGACTTTAAAGTAATTTTTATATTTTTTTATTTAAGAAATTAATTAAATCAAATACCGTTAAAACCTACAACAGAATATCTGAACTATCTCTAAAAGTTATAAAAACAGTATTTCGTTCACTTTTGTACAAAAATACGTATTTTTAAAATATCTTAAAAAGTTATAAGAAAGCGATAAAAGAAAACGTTACTACAGCGACGAAAGGGCTTGCACTACTGGCATGTTACCACTTCTACTCGCGAATGAGGATTAAAAAAAGAGACAAACCACTCTAATTGCGTGTGTAAGTTTCCGTTTAAGAGAAATGCCGGTATTCCATATTCCATATTTGCTTACTTTTCTCTAATTTTTAGTAGTACAATAGATAATAGAGATATGGGTGGCGCTGTAACGTCATGCGGTATTAACGTAAGCACTATTATGACAGTTAAGTTATGCGCGATTCGATTTTTACCGTCGCTGGTGGTAATAACGTTACCGCATAGAGTAATTTGCGGGCTGATAACGCCGCGTGCTATTAAAATAGCGAATAGAATTGCCATGAGCACAATATTTTTCTTTGTTTATTTTTTAAAGGTATATTATTTATTTCAACGATTCCTACAAATATTTTTGTAATAGAGCCACAGAGTAAAGTTAAACTACTTATCTTTGATAAAGCCTTGCTTTTTATTTTGGTATAAATGTCGCAGGTGAAAAAGAAACGAAAAGGTTAGGCCAACAATGACCTGGCTTTCTGAAAGAATGTCTTGGTCAAAATTCATCTGGAAAAGTGGAAAAATGTACAGTAAAATGTGTTTGAAATAACGGGAAAAACTTTAGTATTCGCACATTAAAGGATCATTTGCTTTTTAATTTTGTAAATTCGCAGACAGGTGTAATTAACCGTTCGTAATACGGCGTCTTCCATATCTCTAAAAACCAACACTAAATACCGTATGCGGTATTTAAATAGCGCCTTACGTAAATAACGAACGTAGGCGGTAACCAAACTACTCATATCTCTCTAATGATAGTTTTTTGGCAAAAAGCTGGACGTGTTTTGTTTTTTTTTCAAAAATGTCTGTGTGTGTTTGTAGTTTGTACAGGGTGTTTTAACACAAATGCAAAAAACTTAAGGAAGTGAGTGGTCAATTCTTGTTTAAAATAAAGGGTATTTTGCTGTAAAACGCGTTTCTAAACAGCCTGTATATTAAAGTATTTGTCTTAAACCCGATTAAGTTTATTAAGTAAGTTTATTCATTTCCACAGGTTTATCACCAGAATCTAGACAACTACTCATAAATGAAGTCAACATAGTCTACCACGCGGCTGCTTCAGTACGTTTCGATGATCCCCTTAAAGACGCCATCATTTTAAATACGAGGGGTACTCGAGAAGTAGTACTTTTATCTAAAGAAATGAAACAGTTGGAGGTTTTGCTACATGTATCTACAACATATTGTCAGGCGGACAAAAAGGTATACTAATTTTTATACAGGGTGTTCATTTAAAAAGTCACCACTCAGTTATCTACGAAAAGAGAAACATTTGAGAAAATTGCCGGAACACGTCAAGATGTTTATTGGGGGGAACATTTTTACAAAAAATAGGACGGCGGCCCTTTAACCCCATAGCCAACAGGCCCCCCCGTCAAAATTCCTAAACGGGAAGAAATGAGAAGGGGGGTCGAGAAATACATCATTTTAAAGTACTTCATATTCCTACTGGCGGTTCTTATAAAACCCTGAAACTTTTATATTTAAAATATTTTTCTATCTTAAACAATAAAGCGTGTAGACCCCTTTGGAAATATAACCGAACCTCCTGTACATCTAATTTTATTACTTTCGGAAAGATGGCATTCCAAACCAGGTATTTCTGTAATTTAGTGTGGCCATTTTGTAGTAGGTGAAGATATTGACTTATATTGTAGGGTTATAAAGTACTCGTCAGGAGCTCTAAATGATGTATCACTCAACCCCCGTCTTATTTAAGAATTTTGGGGTGGTAGCCCTGGGGGTTAAAGGGTTGAAGGGGCGCCGTCCAATTTTTGTCTGAGATTTCTTGAGGGGCAAGTTTTTAAATGAACACCCTGTATATATAAGAGTTTGTAAAGGGGGTATCGACTCAGTTTTAAGAATTTCTATGACAAACCATTAAATGCCAAAACAAAGCTGCTCCAAAAACAGCTTCCGCGTCAAATTAAAGCACGCGATTGATGCAAATGGAACGGAAAGTTCAATAACCTTCCGCACCCTGATGAGGACGAAAACAAACGAAGAAAATATGATTTGAAAGCTGTCGGTCGGGCCAGCTTTTATTGGGTTTTCTATTGTGGCTCGAACAAAGTCAGGACCGCATTTGTTAAAGGCTTGATAATTAGTATATTTTTATTGTTTTTATATAGCTAATTAAATGTTTTCTATCTTAAAAATTACATTTTAGGGTATGATGTTTGTATTTTTGTTTTAGGGGAAGCACTGCTTCCCTAGCTTCCATGGAGTGCACGCCACTGACTCCTTATTAATGTAACAAGATTTATTTTAGGTGATAGAAGAGGAGATATATCCACCTCTAGCAGATTGGAATGAAGCAATCATGATGGCAGAAAAGCAGATCCCCACAACATAGATGTTCTCACCCAGTTGTATATTAACCCCATGCCTAACACGTATACGTTTACAAAAACATGGCGGAACATGTAGTCAATGATTTATGTGACGGAGAGATACCTAGTGTTATTTTTAGACCTTCTATAGGTATGCAAAAAAGGTAATTATTTACAAACCGGATGCATCGCCAATTTTAGGTAATTTTTTTATACCGTTGTTTTTTGGGAGTTGATTACGAATCTAACGGAATTTTTAGTCGGACACGTTTCGTTTTCGAGATATCCATCATCAGACTTGTGAAGCAAATTTACCTTATTTTCACTATGATCCCCCTTCTTTTTGCAAACAATTCTTGATAAAAGACTACATTGATACTCAATATTTGATTTCCACATCCTAAAAACCAATTTTTTATTTATTTTACCCATTTTTTCTATAAAATTGCAAAGCTTCACGTTTAATTATTTTAATCGCAGTAGCCATGGTGTGGCAAAATTAAGCAGGGCCGTATTAACTGTTTTAGACGCCCTGAAATTCCACCAAAAAAATGTTTGAACGGCAAAAAAAGGTCCTTTCGTTTGTACCGCCTATTTTGAGTGCCAGACACCTTCCTTTACCATCCGAAACCAAATTTAATGACCAAAAAAAGGACATTTCCTCCTTTTCGGGCCTATTTCATTTCAAAGCACCTTATTCACAGAGAAATCTTCTCTCCCAAAATCTCCACCCCATCTAAAAATTTTTAAAAACTCCCCTGTCTAGCGCCTATTACTCCCCTGTCTGGCGCCTATTTTTTCATGGCGCCCTAGGCTGTAGCCTAGTCAGCCTAATGGTTAATACGGCACTGGAATTAAGGTTAGTTTTCTATTCCAGTTTGATGATGAATATCTTTAGAACCACTCTTTCCGCGGTCTTCGAGTAGTGCAGTTCACGTTTACGTAGAGGTCTACATAGACTTCCCGGGTAGGCGATTGAGGGCGTCGTACGAGCGTAGCTGTACCCTTGGGGACCGAGAAAAATTCACGCTAAATTGGGGCTTCTTTCTTCTGGGGCTAAGCGCTGTGAGTGAAGATTCCTAAAGCCTGAAGTTTTTACGTTTTGGTGTTGAACACATGGTGTCCTCGTATGGTCAAGGAGGTGCGCACGCCTTGCAGAAATACGTCAGTAGTGAAAGTGACGGTTATGCGCGATACCAGTAGCAGCCGCTGGCTTGACAGTCACAATTTATGCATGTTCAGAAGTTCATCGCTGTTGTTGATGTTTACCAGTGTTTCTTATTTATATGCTAGGAAAGTCTGGGAGTTTCGAGCTCGATTATCCAGATTTTCCAAGGACAAAGCCAAGAAAGCTTATAAGCAATAGCTTATATGACCGGAACGGGAGAACTGGCGAATTGACTTAGTATCAGAGCCATAAAACAAAGAGATAGATAGATAGAGAGATCTTTAGAACGGAAAGATTTCGACTAAAAATTCAGTAGCAATCAGCGGCCCAAGAAACCCCTGTACGTCCGGTTTGTGAGTAATTACCGTAAAAAATCCAAGAAGTTGGTTTTTAGATCTTCTGCACCTTCTGGTAATACATCCAGGACAAAAAAAAATGGATTAACAAAATTTTGATTAAATTTAATCTTAAATACCTTTTGGCTTTTTGATTGAGTTTAAATATCTTTTGGTCCAGGTGTAGGTTTTTTCCTCCTTTCATCAAGCCTATAATTTAATATGGGGATTGCAGAAAGTTTTATAAAATTAGGTGTTGTACAGGGGAGAGCCAAATGTTATATTTTGCCCAAATTTTCGAAGAATAATTTATCGTCTGAAATTCTATGTGACGTAATGGCTTTTAAAGTCCAATCTTTTACCATTTCTTTTTCTTATTTATATCAGTATCTCTATTCTTACAGGAAATACAGATTTTTAAACAAGACAATTACATTTGTGTATTTGAGTGTCAAGTTATAATTTTACATCTCCATCCTGCGCATCACCAAAAACCTAATACTGATCTATTATTTTGACATATTTTAGTGATATCCTCCTTAAAAGAACCCGTACCTGGCTGGATAGACAATTTTAATGGTCCTGTAGGAATATTAGTAGCTAGTGGAAAAGGTAAAAATAAAAATACAATTATTTATACATAAAGTTAAAACAGAAACTAAAACTTATAATGTTGAGGTCGTTTTTAATAAAATGTATACAGGATTTTCAAAAAATTTCAAGAAATTTACGTAACTTAACACATACAGATCAAACATTCCTGTTTTTAAATATTTGCCCCAAAAAACAAGCAGCAATATTTAATTTTTGATGTATGTAAAGCTATCATGTTAGGTAAGCAGAAAACAAAATTTTTTTGCTTAAAATATAGTGCTAATTTGATGCTAATTTAGTGCCAAAATTAAAAATTTGACGCTCTTCCCAGGTCCTGAAAAACTATAGAATGCTTGTTCCAGATAAAGCTAGCATTGTTTACACCAAAAATCAACCTAAAACCAAAATGTATAAGTAATCTTAAGCATCCCTTATTATTGCTCATGCTCAATGAGTGCTTGTAATATAAGAGGAGTACAGAAACTCAACTCAAATCATTCATCGGGCACGATAAACAAACGAAATTAGGAAATCCATTTTTGAAAATATGGTGAATGAATGTAAAAATCATAGAAATAAAGTTATTGATTTCAGATATGATTTGGCAAATTGACAAAATGGTGAAAGCGTATAAAATTCATAGAACCTCAAGCGCCACAGACGGTCATGTAAAACTGTTACATTGGGGGGTCATTCTGTTCTGATTAGGTATGGATTCTTGCCGCAAAATGACCACAACCTAAAGATAACGACAGTTTTTTCATCTATGAATTTTCTAATCGTTCACCATTTTGTCAGAAAATAAGATCTTACCTCAATAACTTTGTTTTTATGATTTTTACTCTCATTCACCATTTTGTCAAAAAGTATTTATTAGTAATCGTGCCCGTTCGATGTTTTCAATCAAGGTTAGTTTATATTTATAAGGTTGCGACATAACCTCAACTTTTAGGCGGTTCTAGGTCGGGGAGGCAAGAAAAGGCACTCCACGGTAAAAAGTTGGCAAGACTGGGTAAAATCAAAGCTGATGATCAATCCAGTGGCGTCTAGAATTTGCGCATTTCATTTTGCATTGTTTTGGAAGTGATATTTGTTGAAAGATGTAATTCCAAATGTTTTTCATTTAAAGTAACATAATTTACAACTTAATAATAATTAAAAACTGTTGTGTAAACGGTTGATCTGCTAATACGATAATTTATATATCTCCGGCACTGAACAACATGGCCGAAAAATGGTAGATGTGACGTCGTAACACGTCAAAGTAATATGGCCGAATGTCGTGACCGACTTTGTCATATTACCAGCACTTATTGGGCCATAATTAGGGATGCCTGTGATGACTTATATATTTTGTTTTTTAGTTGATTTTTTGTGTATACAATGCTAGCTCTATCTGGATGTATCTAGGTTGTATCGTTTTTTTCGGGTCCTGGGAAGAGCGTCAAATTTTTAATTTTGGCACTTAATTAGCATCAAATTAGCACTATATTTTAAGTAAATATTTGTGAAAACTGCTTACTTTACAATGCTCTTTACATACGTTTACTTATTTTTTTAGGTATTTTGAGGTCTGTTTATACCCAGCCCAATTTAACTGCCGATTATATACCTGTCGATATAGTAATTAAAGGAATATTAATAGCAACATGGTTGAAAGCTCAGGAAAAGTTAGTATTGATAAGTTTATATCATATCTTCTGGTATCATCATAAAAAATATTTTTTTCTAATGAATCTATAGTAAAAGTATACTACTAAGCAGATCTACACAAGACTATGCGCAATTTATGGACGTCCGTTCGGTTATCGGTGTGACCAATTTATTGACAACCTTATTGTTCAGTTTTCATATCAAATAAGGATAAAGGAAACATGCGCAAAGGGTATTTCCAAATTTTAAGTAAATTTTGTTTAATTTTTTAAGGTGAATTTATGCGTCCCACAACGATCAAATTATTGCGCAAATTTTTATATTGTACAATATTATTGACTGTTTGTGATTTATATTGAGAGCTTGTACAATATATTGTGTCAATGAAAAACAGTTTAATTTTTATTGTGCAATAGTGATTTATTGTGCCGTGTGTGGGTAATATTGCACAATTATTTCAGTTTCCAAATACGAAAGAGTATTTGTTTTACAAAAGCAAATATGGGTTCAAAAGCAATAGAGAAAGAAATAAAGGTTTTTTCTTATTTTCAAACATGTTTTAAGCAGCTACTTTTTCTAATCCATGTTTTAACCAGTAGTTACAAAACAAAACTAGTTATTGTGTAATATATTAAATATCGTCATTGCCCGAATATATTGCACTGTTTGGGGACGACTAGCAATATTACTGTACAATATTTTGCCCAATAATATTGATCGTCTGTGGGCCCCTTTATACAGACAAATAACATAAAAATAAAATAAGAGTTAACTATAGATTTTTCCCATTAGGCATTTATACAGATACGTAACATAAAATAAAAATAAGAAATAAGCTTGAAGATGACCAACTTTTAACTTCTTATGTTATTTTTATGTGAAATCGCAACTGCGCATGTGCTTTAAAATATTTGACAGAGAGACAGACTAAACGTGACTTCTTATTGGCCACTACTTATTTCTTATTTTTATTTTATTTGTCTGTATAAATTCACCTTTTAGTTATTCTAAATAATATTTGTGTGATTTTCTTGCCCCGTCCAGTCTTTGTCGAACAACTGTATCTAGGTACATAAGAAAACGGGGGACTTATAATCTTATAATTACTTATATATAAGATAAAAATACCAACATACTTTTTCGTTTAGGTTTGAAAATAAAATTTAGGTTTTGCGCATGCTTATTATAACCCTAGTTGTAAAGAAATATATATATATTATTAAAAGTAACTTGGAAAGTAACTTACCATGATTTTTAACTAAAAGTTTAAACTATCAGAAATAGATAATACTTTTTAACAAGCAAACATTTTGATAATCTTGTTTTACGTTCTGTTTTTTATTGATCAAACATCTAAGGAAAACTCTATCAGGAGATTTTCAATTGTGAAAGTTGGTGCGTCTAAACTTTGTCCAAGTTACATATCGTCAACTTAATAATAATTGTAAAACCACCTAACCCCAGTTCTTATAAAAACATGTTGTTTTCATACCATCTTAAGCCTTATTTTAAAATGCTAAATATGGCATCAAATCTCTTTTTTTATAAAAACTGGAGTTAAGTCAAGGAAAATAAACTTTTAATAAGGAGCGCTCAATCCCATTTAAGCCTATGTTCGCTAAATTTTATGACGTAATCTTTTCCCGTAATTCTTTGTTTACAATCGTACGGGAAGGTAGGAGAGGTTTTGGTGTTATTTTTTTGCATTTTAGTCGTGGGACTTTTATATATGTTTAGTTTTTACTGTTTATAGTTTAAATAAATAGTTAATAGTACTGCAGTAAACAGGGGTCACTGACCTTTGAATATTTTTTTACAGGGAATTTACGTTTAAATCGTTATTAAGGGTAAGATACAATTTTTTTTTATGTTTTGGTTTATTTTGTCAGATAAAAAATATTAAGGCAAAAAGGTGACGTCACAAACATAACCTATAATTTCGAAGAAATATAAATAATCGAGCGCTCCTTATTCAAAAGTTTATTAGATTATATAGATTGTTAGTAATTTGTTTTATGTTTTTTTTCAGTAAAGAAGACAAATTAAAAATATCCGTGTACAATGCCAGTAATAACAATGTTAACAACATAACAATAAACCAATTAGTTGATATGGGTAAGTAAAAAAAATGGAAACTTTGTATTTTTATTCAGTGAGATCGCGTGGTTGCGTTTTTATGGTTAATTCATGTATATACAGTGTTGAATTCAGATTTTTTTTCCGCGGAGATATTTAATATTCCCGGGGGTCCTTACGTTTAAAAACCAAACAAACCACTACTTTGAGATTACATTACACAATTTATTGGTAACTGTATAGGGAATTATCCCCCCAGGCCAACCCCTAAATTTAACGCTGGTGTGGCTCAAAATGCAAAATAAAGAATGTAATAAGAAAGAGGCGTTTTTATTAAAAAATAATTTTTCATTACAAAGAGTTTGTCACTTCAGAATAAAAGCGTGGGGTGCATTTTACTATTTTTCATAATTTTTCCCTCATAGATATTAGCAAATAGAATAATTATAACATTTAATATATTAAGCACCCCACGCTTTTATTCTGAAGTGACAAACTCTTTGTAATGAAAAATTATTTCTAATTTTTAGTTCGGTTGCATATAAAGCGTGTTTTTTAGTTTTTAAACTATTATTTATTTTTCATTTTTAGTTCGATATATCAATTAGTTTTCTGCGGTCATGTGATATTGAAATGTTTTACGAACTATTTCGTAATCTCATCATTTCATTTAAAGCTTCACTGTTGCATAGGGTTTTTCCCGTTAACTTAGAGCAGTCCAGTTATTCAATCCGCATACCGTCTAAAGATCTCACACGACTAAGTGCAACATAAGCTTGTCCAGCAGCAAACAGTCGCGAGCCCAGATAAATGACTGCATGATCGACTGTACAACCTTGCATCTTGTGAACCGTCGAAGCCCAACTCAAGTTTAATGGCAACATTCGTCTCTCAGCTGCACGCATGCGCAGATCACTTGCCTAGCTCTAGCTCGCTGACTCTTTCACAGAGGATCTGTAAAGGAATTTATTTATCCTGGCGGTCCTAATCAGGATAACGGGATACTGTTTTTAAATTATTGCATTGTCATCGGTCCTTGATACGTGTGCAAAGTTTCAAAGAAATTGAATCGCTGGAAGTTGGTAAAAATGAGGCTCAAAGATTCCGTTACATAGATAGATAGATAGATAGATGGATAGATACAACCCAAGCTAATAAAAGCGTGTTAAAAATAAGTAGATGATCGTCACCTATTTTTGGGCACCCTTTACACATGAATTTACCATGAAAAAAATGTAACCAAAAATAACGATCGACATGTAAGCGGTTTTTCCAAAAAACAAATCACTCACAAGCTTTGTTTGGCAATGGGTAACGTGTGTAGTGTAGTGCATTGTAGTGTAGGACTAAAAAGTGGAAATAAGTTTAAAAAGTTAATAAAAGTTTGATGACAAACGCTGTTGAGTCAGTTAATATTCCATTTACCTTGTAGAACCGTTTCTGAACCGTTCTCTGAACTGTCAATAGTGTCAAGAACGGTTTTACAACATAAAGAAATGTCAAAAAATTGTAAAAGGACACTTATGGTGTTGTTCCGGGCGGTTCTGGAGCATAAAAGGAATACAGCAAATTGGTGTATTCCTTTGATGCTCTAGAACCACCCAAAACCGTTCTTAAAGTGCCAAGAGTGTCAAAACTGTCAAAAATACAATAGACTGCAATTGCTGTATTCCTTTTATGCTCCAGAACCGCCCGGAACAACACCATAAGTGTCCTTTTACAATTTTTGACATTTTTTCATGTTGTAGAACCATTCTTGACACTATTGACAGTTCAGAAAAATGGTTCTACAAGGTAAAAGGAATACACTAAATAAGAGGAACACTTTTGGTGTCGTCCCGGGCTGTTCTAGACGCTAAAAGGAATAAACCATAGTTATGTCACAAATGTAAAAAAATTAAAAAGGCTTATATGGTTTTATTTATGAATAAATAAGTATTTCTACATATTAGCGTTTCTTGTTCTCTATGCTTGTTCGTACGAGTGGTACAAAGATTCCTTCGACAAGAATTAGCGTTTTAATAAAATGTACCTAACTTCACAACCTTGAAAATGGTGTAGTTCAGTTAAAACTATACAGGGTGTTATTTAATAAGTGTCCGATATTTCAGAGAGTGATTTTTCAAGTATTTTTAAGGTAAAAGTTCCTATGAACGTGTGGTCTAAGATGCTTCGCTTTCAAGATACAGGGTGTCAAAGTTTTATTTTTATTTATGTTTTTTCTGCATAATTTCTAAATAATGCCGATTTCCGAACGAAAATTGGTACCTGGGGGTTTTTGACATGAGAAATTTGAATTTGTTCTTAATTTAGCTCTTACTTGTAGAGGGCGCTAGCCACATGGATATTCTCACTTTCAAAGGCTCATGACTTTTTGTACAACCCTGTATTTACATTTTGTTAAAAGAAATGGATTCCTTAGTCATTTTACGTAAAAAGGTACTCTTATTAGATGACGCTAGGAGCAACCGTTTTCGAAATATTTTAGTTTAAAATAATCGATGCATACGCTTAGTAATAAATATGCTAAGTAAAGACCGCCGAAAATGACGGTTTTATCAAGTAGCGGTCTTTACTTAGCATATTTATTACTAAGCGTATGCATCGATTATTTTAAACTAAAATATTTCGAAAACGGTTGCTCCTAGCGTCATCTAATAAGAGTACCTTTTTTACGTAAAAATGACTTAGGAATCCATTTCTTTAACAAAAATGTAAATACAGGGTTGTACAAAAGTCATGAGCCTTGAAAGTAGAATATCCATGTGGCTAGCGCCCTCTAAGTAGAGCTAGAGTAGAACAGATTCAAATTTCTCATGTCAAAAAACCCCAGGTACCAATTTTCGTTCGGAAATCGGCATTATTTAGGAAATTATGCAGAAAAAACATAAATAAAAATAAAACTTTGACACCCTGTATCTTGAAAGCGAAGCATCTAAGCACACGTTCATAGGAACTTTTACCTTAAAAATACTTGAAAAATCATCTCTGAAATATCGGACACTTATTAAATAACACCCTGATATAACTGAGGACTAAATTGGTGTATTCCTTTTAGGGTCTAGAACCGCCCGGAATGACATCAAAAGTGTTCCTTTAAATTGCAGTCTTTTGTGTTTTTGACAGATTTGACACTCTTGACAGTTTAAGAACGGTTTTGGGTGGTTCTAGAGCGTAAAACGAATACACCAAATGCCAAACACCTAGTCCTAAATTACACTGATAATGCAAAACGGTTTTTTAACAGAAAAAGTCAAAACTAGTTATAACTCTTTATTATACCAAACAAAGCTACAGTATACAGGGTGTATAGTGCCATATCTTTGCAATGCAATTTTAAAACGAACAATTTATTAATATTTCTTTTTAGGCATGAAACTCTGCTGGGAATATCCCTTAACAACATCCTCTGGTATCCTTCCGGTTTGTGTTACTACGTGTTATCCAAATCACTTCTTAAGAGTTATATTTTTCCATCTTTTGCCAGCACTTTTAGTCGATGGGTTACTTAAAGTCGCTGGTCACAAGCCCTTGTAAGTTTCTGGGACAAAATATACAGGGTGTTTTATTCTTGCAACACATGCTAAGCAGAACAAAATAACTTCTCTAAGTTGAAATAAATTCGTTTTACTTCTTTTATTTATACAGGGTGTTTCTAAAGGTCTGTAAAAAATGATACCACAGACTCTCTGGGCCAAAATACAAAGATTTATCACAATTTACCTTATTCAAAAACTTATAAAGTTATTCGTTAGCGATATACAGGTTATCAAAGTTATTATTTTATTTTAGTTCTTTTTAAATATTTTGTTAAATTTATGTTTTTTTTTTTTAATGTATGGAATCAAAATATACTCATATTTTTGCTGTTAAATGTAGAGGGAGCCACCTGCAGTACTTTGCTTTTGTTCAAACTGTCAGCAATTTTAGGTGTTCAACCAATTATAACCGCGGTAATAATTGATGACAACTTTGACGTATAATACATTGTTTAAACGTCAACATAACCGATTGGTAAATACCGTTTTAGAATTGGTTCTTCGCCTAAAATTGATGTGTCATTACTTTTTTTTGCATCAGTTTATTATGATTCTAGATAGTTGTTATTCCTCCATATTTTTTGCACAAAAAAGGTATACCTGATTAATATCGCGACAAGTTTTGGAATGAATGGTGTGTGAATGGGAAGGAGTAGAGGTCAAGATACAATAAGCCTTCAGGCTGCAGTGCACCACCTAGGAGACGGTCGTCGGACCTGGGTGGGAAGACCACGAAAGGGTGAAAAAAATATCGCAACAAACAACCATTTTAGATAAAAAAATTATTTCACATAAAAAATCCATCACATTCCTTTACGCTTTATTTAGAAATCCGGGTTTCTCTAAAAGGTATGTACAAATTGGTACTACAATTTCCTTACGCCGAAATATAACAATTTAACCCAATAATTTGCCTTGGTTGAAAGTTGATCGTTTGCGTGATACAGGGTGTCCAAGTAAAAATATAAATGGAAAATTTGACACCCTGTATCTTGCAAACCAGCTACCTTTGACCAAGGAAAATTACATTGGATCGTTATTTTTGGCCCAAATAATTTGTTGTATTATTTTGTACATACCTATTGAACACTACCAGGTGGCCTAGATAAAGCGTGAATATGCAGTGACAAACTTTTGTATGGAGTAACACGTTTAATCCAAAATATCCTAAAAAATTTGCTCGTAGCGATATTTATTAGGTATACCTATTTTTGCAAGAATATGGTAGAAAAAAACTATACTAAAATAATAATATACCGGGGCAAAAAAAAAGGCTATGACACTTTATATCCAACCAAAGGACTGCAGGTGGCTCCCTCTATATTTTACGACAAAAACATTATCATATTTCGATTCCCCTCTCTCTGAAAGACCTTTTAATACTCAATTTTGTAAAAAACATCTTATAATAAACAAGATATTTGAAAATTATTTAAAAATGAAGGTAAGTTATGTTAGATCCTTGTATTTTGGTCCAAGGAATTTGTAGTAGAATTTTATACAGAGCTTTTAGGGACACCCTGTATAAATGTAGGTATACACAATTATTATATATTTTAGATTATTCAAAGTCCAAAGAAAATCTACATAGCAAATATGGCGCTTCAATTTTTCATAACCCAAGAATGGAAGTTTATAAATGATAAAGCATCAGATTTGGACTACCAGTTGGTTCCGAAGGACCAAGAAACCTTTTCCTATGGAAAGCGAGACGTTGATCCCTATGAATACTTTACGAACGCCTTGTTCGGTGCTCGGAAGTATTTGCTTAAGGAGGATGACAGTACTTTTGAGGCTGCAAAAACTCACACTAGAAGGTAAACTTGCGGCAACTCCGATTTTTAAGAAATTTGGTAAACGTTACCCATATAACATTTTTTGCCGGCGTTGTACATTTAATTTACTGGCATTGCCAACACTCTTTAATGGCAAGGCATTGGCAAAAGGGTATCAAAAAGACGCGAAAGTGGGCAATGGCATCCGTCATTAATAAGTTATGGGCAAAAAATGCGTTTAAGATGATGGCATCCATCATTAATAAGTTATGGGCAAAAAGATAACAAAAAGACATGAAAGTGGGCAAATGAAGATACTCCCAAGCAGCAAGCTGACGTCTTATTGACGAAAATTGTCGCATATACTTTTTTTTAAAAGCTAAAATGATGCGATATTTTATTTGAAAATTAAAAGAGGAAAAAACTCCTTACTGCATGCAATTTCCTTGTAATGCAAAGTACCATCTCTCGGAACACTGTCCAACTTGGAAATGCTGATTTTTACACTAGCCGAAGATATTTCTTTCAAAGCTTAGTGAGATCACCTACCGCAGACCGCTCTCGGATTATTTTTGTCTAATGGGTACGGTTTAGACGATAAAAAGCGAAGATATTGCAGAAACGTAGTAGTTTATTGTCCATTACGCCATCTATCGGTATGTCAAAAAACTATTAAATATATATAATATTTTTATTAAAACGTCTTTAAAACTTTTAATAAAGTTTTAAACAAAATGTTTACAGCTCCAAACAGTCTACTTGAATATCTTGCCTTCTCGACTAGCCATCACCAATTAATCACACAACACACACTTATTAGGTAATGAATACATTTAATTATGTCTATTAAAAACTCTTTTCCTTAAAAAGAAACTTAAAAGCTAGAAAACCACGTAGAAAACAAATGCACAAAGCAGTCACCTTCGGTCGAAATTAACGTAGCTAATTTTACCATCATTTTATTTTTATTCGCTCCAAAATACATAATAAAAATTTTGTTTGACCTAATTTTTATTTGCATGATTTTTAACAATAAAATGTTATGAAAAGGCCATTTCCTTTAAATTATGTAAAAAACATAAAATAATGTTGTTTAGCTGCCATTATAAATAAAACAGATCAAAAAAATTGCTTTAATGTTAGTTAAATACCAATGTTAATAATATGGTTTAAAAAGTATGAATATGCGTTGAAGGTTTGCCTTCAAAAATCCAATATTTATTTGCCTGCAACAAAAACACGTGCTTTATTTAATCAGGATTGGTATGCCGCCATTTTTGTATGCTTGCCGGCAATTCGCCTGCATGTAAAATTTATTGGCAATTAAGTGTTTATTTAGGGTTGACTTTTTAATGCGTATAAGATATTGGCATAATATTGCCACCAATTGCCAATGCTTTACCATCAATGCCTATATGAAAAATGTACATTGCCGGCAAATAGTGTTTGCTGGGTAGTTTTCTGGAGCGCTGGCGCTGATCACGATTATGAAAAAATGTTGGCGGAAACGCTTTGTTCTCGAGATATCCATTATCAAAGTAATTTAAACTACCCTTATACCACAAGTTGGTTTTATAAACGTTTATAAAACATTAAATTAAGTTGTGGGTAACGTACGATAAACGTTCTCAACCGTTCGTGAATGTTCTTTAAACGTTTTTAAAAGTTTTGTGTCGGCAAAAACAACGTTTTAAAAACGTTTTTGGACGTTTCCTAAACGTTTTTATTGTCCCTAAAACGTTCTAGGAACAGGTTTGTAAAGTTTTCTTGTGTATTTTACACATTTTATCAATTACATTGCGAAGATTTACTTTAAAAATGCGGCAACCATCTATACACGGTGACGTTATAGACTGAAAACGAAGTAAAGCTATGCAATTTAATGCAAAAATAATTTAAAATAAATTAAAAAAACGGGGTTTTAAAAAGTGAAAATCAGATATTGGATGCCACTTTACCTTTAAATTCAGAATTGTGTGCAAAAGAGGGGCGAATATAGAAAAAATAAACCTAATTTAAATTTCAACTTTGATGATGGATATCTCAAGAACAAAACGTTTCGGCCTTAAAATTCTTTCAGATTTGTAATCAGCGCCCCAAAAAACCTGCGTATACAAAATTTCGACTTATCTGCGACCGGATTTTTTTACTATCATATGAGTAGGTATGTCGTGTCAAAGCATATTTTGGGGAGGGTAGATTTATTGAATGTATTTTGTGAAAGAAAGAAAAGGAATTTCGCCGATGCAACTTTGTCCACGTCTTTATTAGTTACTAACTGAATTTAAATAATTACACTTTTGTTTCAGGATGTACGTACTGTACCAAATATGCAACATTTTATGGTATCTGGGAATATTCTATTTAGTATTCTTTAAAATCGACGTAGTGGGACTACTTGGACATGTTTTGGACAAAATCTACGTCTTTTTACAACTCCATAGTCACCTTTTATTTTAGATAATAGATATTTTTACTGTAACTTAATTATTTTATACTAAATCCTCCCAATAAAACATTTTTTGTAAAGGCTGCATTTTAATTTCTTTATGCCAATATTCGTATCTAATGTTAAGAATGAAAATTATTCCCAAAGAAAACCAGAAACCGACTAAAAAATTTCAAAAACCAAGCAAAATAAATATCAAAAATATTTTTGAGCCACTACGTAAGACATTTTTGCGAATTCTTTTATTTTGTCTCTCCCTATACAACAAGCAGATCCATCAATGGTTAATGTATTTTTGGTTGCCTGACCCGGACATACAGAATGAATAGCGATCACGGTTTTATGGACTCTTGTGAATATACTTTTAAAATACTTTAAAATTTATAACTTTGCTACATGCATTTATAAATATTGTAAACTTAATGCATCTAGTACAAAGTGCATCAAAAATTTAACTTTTAAACCGGCGAAAATTCAATAAAATTGAGATTGTCAGCAGACAACCATCCGCGCACCTCTTAAGCCCCACCCCCACGGCGTTGCCAACAGCGGCACGCGCGTCCGTAAAATCACCAAAATACAGTAACTTTTCTGTCAATCTGGCCAGATGCCAGATGCTCGTAGGAGGTGCATCATTTCCGTGTTTTTATTTGTTTGTTTTCCAACAAAATACGATTTTTGTTGATAAACCGTCAAAATTTTGAATGAAAGTCGCGGCAAGTCAGTGTGAATAGTGCCATAAAAACGTAAAACAAATGCTGGTGTTGACGTAGAAGAGACAGTTTTTTTTACGATGCACCGGTATCTTTAACTTTTGGCCTCGTAAGTGTGTTGTCTGTGTCACTTCGAAGAAGTCGCATTAAAACATTGAGTTCATTAAAAAAAAGTTAATTAATTAAAATTATCGTTAATTAAGCTGTAAAACAACGTGTGAAAAGCGTGGACTATGGCCTTTGGATGAGAAGCATCAGGTTACACAAGAAAAACATTGAAGTGTATTCGTATTTCTCGGTTTTCGTGGGGTTTGTTTACATTGTGTTCCCATTAAAAATGCAGTAAAAACTGAATTAGCTTTAAAATGAATAGGATTCCTTGTTTTTTAGTTGTGACGCTGATTTGTAGTAGTTTTGGTAAGTTTTTATACCTACTATTTTTCCATATAAAGGACATTTTTAAAAAATGTCAAAGACGGCTTTATTGTTTCTTCTCTCAAATTTGTTATTAATGTTGCAGTTTATTTATCAAGTCAGCTGCGTTTATATGACAGCAAAATGCGGTTGAATGACTTTATAACTTCGTTATCTAATTTTAGCCCTTAATTAGTTTTATAAAAGTTATTATCTCAGAATCAGGTTTTAATTAATAAAATTAATTAAAAATGGGGTGTTAGCGCAAGTGTTTGCTAACAATTTATAAAATTATTAAAATATTTTCTGTCTGATAAATATTTGTCAAAGCTTGGTGAATAAGGCCGTTTGATACTTTTAAGCCTGATGAAGGAGGAATATAGTGAAAATAAGCTTAGTTCAAATACCAACTTTGATGATGGATATCTCGAGAACGAAACGTTTCCGCCAAATAATTCTTTCAGATTCGTGATCAGCGCCCCAAAAACCCCGTATACCAAATTTCGTCAAAATCGGAGTTGCCGCCGGTTTCTAGAAAATTACCTTCTATTTATTTTACACCTTTCTTGGTAATTGTTTACAAAACCGGACGCATCGCCGATTTTAATGAAATTTGGTGTAGGTACGGGTACGAGGTTTTTTTGTAGCGCTGATCACGAATCTAAAGAAAAATCGGACACGTTTCGTTCTTGAAATATTCATCATCAATATTGAATAGAAAACTGACCTAAATTCACTATGTTTCCCCTTTTTTTGCACGCAATTCTTGAGTTTTCCGCTAAACTGGCACTTAATATTTAATATCCACCTCTTAAAAACCCATTATTCTATTTATTTTACCCATTTTTTCCATAAAATTGTAAAACTTCACTTTCAATTATTTCAATCACAGTAGTCATGGCTACTGTGATTGAAATGATTTGTGATCAGCACTCCAAAAACCCCCGTACACCAAATTTCATTAAAATCGGCAATGCGTCCGGTTTGTCAACAATTACCCCTTTTTTTTGTTAAATTGCAAACTAACTCTCAGTTATTTCAATCAAAGTAAGCCATGACGGCACTATGTATATGAAGCGGCCCACAGACGATCAATATTATTGCGCAAAATTTCATTTTGTACAATATTATGTTTGTGGTTTTTATTGAGAGATTGTTCAATATATTGTGTCAATCAAAACAGTTTGATGATTTTTATTGTGCAATAGTGATTTATTGTGTCGTGTGTGGGTAATATTGCACAATTATTTCAGTTTTCAAATAAGAAAGAGTATTTGTTTTACAAAAACAATTACACAAATATCGGTTCAAAAGCAATAGAGTAAGAAATAAAGGTTATTTCTTATTTTCAAACATGTTTCATGCTGTTACTTTTTTCTTATCCATGTTTTAACCGATAGTTACAAAAACAAAACTAGTTATTGTGCAATATATTAAATATAGTCTTTGCATAAATATATTGCACTGTTTGGGGACGACTAACAATATTACTGTACAATATTTTGCCCAATAATATTGATCGTCTGTGGGCCCCTTTAGACTGGACCAAAAAAAATCGACTTTATAATAAAGATAAAAAAGTTATGATGTAAATAAATTTTAAGTTTTAGGTAAAGTGCCCTCTGGCGGTATTTAAAAAAGTACTTTTGTCTTAAAATTTTAGAATCTGCAAAGCTCGATTTGTGTGCCAAATATCAACTGGATTGGTTAAAAAATAAATGCAATATGGCAAAAAAATAAAATAAAAATTGAACTTTGACGGCTTGTAACTCGAAAACGAATGACATTTTGAAAAAAAAATTATGAAGCTCTACCCTTATTTTGTCAAGTAGAATCACCCCTTAAGTTTTGTGATCGATTTTGAATCACCCGGTATACTTGGTTGCGGCGTTTTTAAAGTGGATCTTAGCCATTTAGTTAAAAAAATATGAAAATACATAAAAAACATCAGGTTTTAAGAGGTGTGAATCTCGGTGCAAATCCAATATTGTGTGCTACTTTAGTTTTAAATCCAGAATTGTTTGCAAAAAACAAAACGCTTGTGACTAAAAATTGTTTTAGTTTCGTGATCACCGCCAAAAAAAAACCCAAATTGAATCAATTTTCCTATAGAAACTTATTAAACTCTACGAGATGGCGGCTGCAATAATTAAATGCAACGTTTCGTCTTTAAGACACCAACATCAACCTTGTTTTTAATGTGAAACTTGGAAATGAGACACCCTCTATTCGATATAGAGCCTTTCCAAGATTAATTGAATGGTGTCTTACATTCGATTAGGTTTTAAAATAATTTTTTGATCAGCTCTGCAGATACAACTCTTTTTCTTCTGTCTTGAAAAAATTGATGGGATTAAATCTAGAGACCTTGACGGCCATCGCATTTTCTAAATGGGACTTAATAGCTTTGTTCGCGGGTCTAGTAATGAACCGATTCTGAACCAGAACCGAACTGGTTTAGAATTGTTTTAAAGCGCATGTCTAGTTATTTATTAGTTCGGAATTTTTATTTACCGCGAACGATTTTGTATACAGCTGAGGATGTATTCTAACCTAGCCTTTTGGTTAGGATTTTTCATGGTTAAATTGGATACTACACAAAAAAAAATATATTCAAACAAAAAGGTAAATTGTTATACTGTCGAAAGCCACTCGAGGTCTCTCGGCGGAAAACGAGGAATTCCTGCCTCCTCTCGTTTTTAACATAAGTATGTGTATTTAACTAAAGATAAAATTCAAACAACAAGAAATGGTAAAATCTTCTAATATTGTCTATATTTTTTAATTAAATCCTTATTTATTTTATTGCATACATACATTCATACGGAATACAATTAAAAATCCTTTGTTTATATACGCTCAGAATCACAAAAATATAAAAAAAATATTCAACAGGTATATTAACCCGCATATAAAGTGGCAGAAACAAATAAACTGTAATACAACGGTTTATTTCTGTACCACAAAAACAGAAAACAGCTGACCATGTCGACAATGCGCATGAAATTCCGAACTAAACTTTTAGTTCCAACAAAAATCCCAGGACTGCTAATCAGGTTACGAACCGGTAACGAACTGATTCCATTGTAACCCGCGAACACAGAACTGTTCCTAAAAATTCGGGATTTTACTTACTGCGAACGCTGCTTTTTCACTGCGCATGCGAATAGACCCAGAACCGGTTCAGAATCAAACCCGCGAACAAAATTATTGTCAAAACACAAAAAGGTTATAATTGACTAGCGTTTTTTTGTCCGGAAAACATTGTGGCGTTGTGCGTATATCTTATACAAACATTTTTAAACAAAATTTAGAAAAGTTCTAGGTTTATTGTTAAGAACAAAAACAACTTTCATCGCTTGATTCGCTTTATATCAAGAATGTTACGATCGCATGGGTTAAATACATAATATCTTCATCGAGTTTGCCGCGTTTATATGACAGTAATAAAACAGTTGAATGACACTCTTTATTATCAAGTTTTCAAATCAGAGGTATAAATTAACTTTATGGGTATACATAATATACAGTTTCCTTGTTGTTTAAATAAGGTTTTTCCATGGATTTTTTCCATTTATTATTTTTTTATTGGTAATTTTCTAGAAGCCTCACGGCAACTCCGATTTTGACGAAATTTGGTATACGGGGGTTTTTCGGGGCGCTGATCACGAATCTGACAGAATTTTTGGCGGAAACGTTTTGTTCTTAGAGATATTCATCATCAGACTTGAAATTTAAACTAATCCTATTTTTACAATTCACCCTTCTTTTGCACACAATTCTGATTTAAAGCTAAAGTGGCACCCAATATTTAATTTTTACCTTTTAAAACCCCGTCTTTACGTTTTTTACATTATTTTTGCATTTAATTGCATAGCTATACTTTGAATCACTTTAATCCCAGTGTGCCACAGAAGCCCTATGTGTATGTATGGTTGCCGCATTATCAAAGAAAAGCCACGCAATTTAATGCAAAAATAATGTAAAAACGTAGCTAAACGGGGTTTTAAAAGGTGAAAATCACATATTTTGTGACACTTTAGCTTTAAATCAAGAATTGTGTGCAAAAAGAAGGGGGAATATAGTGAAAATAAGCTTAGTTTAAATTTGAATTTTGATGATGAATATCTCGAGAACGAAACGTTTCCCAAAAATTCTTTCAGATTTATGATCAGCGCCCCAAAAACCCCCGTATACCAAATTTCGTTAAAATTGAGTTGCCGCAAGTTTCTACCTTTTTATTGTTTTATTTTTTTTAATGTTTATGACATCTCACGAAGGCTTATGCCTAAATACCAGTGTACCGTAAGTGCCGGGTTACTGGATGTTTAACCCATTATTGTCGAGTTCCGTCAACGTTATCCAAGCACTGAAACATGCAGTTTTTTTGCATTTCACAGCACCTTTTAGACAACGCGGTAGTGCCACCACGATCTTTATTTTTAAATGACTTCTACCTAGAAATTTATGGGGTGTTTATTAAGTATAATGTGTAGCCAGGCTGCAAGGGCTGATTCCTATATTCCTATATTGTACAGGGTGTTGTAGAAGAAAATGCTGAGTGTGTGAGGTAGGTAATTTAAGGACGAAAAGTTAAAATATCCAATTATTCTTAATAATGTATTAACGTCGGTAAGTATTAACTTTCGAGATAAGTAAGATATAAAAAAATATGGTAATTTTCTAGAAACCTGCGGCAACTCCGATTTTAAGAAATTTGGTATACGGGGGTTTTTGGGGCGCTGATCACGAATCTGAAAGGCGGAAACGTTTCGTTCTCGAAATATTCAAATTTGAACTAAGCTTATTTTCACTATATTGCCCCTTCTTTTTGCACACAATTCTTGATTTAAAGCTTAAGTGCACACAATATTTGATTTTCACCTTTTAAAACCCCGTTTTCTACGTTTTTACATTATTTTTGCATTAAATTGCGTGGCTTTTCTTTGATAATGCGGCAACCATACATACACATAGGGATTCATGGCACACTGGGATTAAAATAAGTCAAAGTATAGCTATGAAATTTAATGCAAAAATAATGTAAAATACGTAAAAAAACGGGGTTTTAAAAGGTGAAAATCAAATATTGTGTTCCACTTTGCTTTAAATCAAGAATTGTGTGCAAAAAGAAGGGAGAATATTGTAAAAATAGGATTAGTTTAAATTTCAGGTCTGATGGTAAGTATCTCAAGAACGAAACGTTTCCGCCAAAAAATTCTTTCAGATTCGTGATCAGCGCCCCAAAAACCCCCGTATACCAAATTTCGTCAAAATCGGAGTTGCCGCAGGTTTCTAGAAAATTACCATATATATACAGAGTGTCTCTAAAAGATCTATACAAAATACTACCACAAACCCCTTGGGCCAAAATAAAACTATATAACCCATTTTACCTTAGTCATAAAGTAAATACCTAATTACCTTACGGAATAATTATAATTTTAATTTTCTTACTCTTTGCCTTGGGCAAAAAGTTTATAGTTTGCGTATACAGGGTGTTATTTTAAAATATATTTTTTACAATGATCAGGCTTAAGGGCTTTTTAGGAAAAGGCATTGAAGTTTGCTAACGTTTTTGTTTTAAAATGTAGAGGGAGGCACATGCAATCCTTTACATAGGTTTAAATTGTCATATTTTTATTGCCTGGGTATTTTATGGCTCCATTAAAAAATCTAGTATCTTATACTTTTTCACTCTTTCCGCGATCTTCGAGTAGTGCGGTTCGTGTTGGCGTAGAGGTCTACATAGACCTTCCGGGTAGGCGATTGAAGGCATCGTACGGGCGTGGCTGTACCCTTGGGGATCGAGGAAAGACTCACGCTAAATTGATAGCATCTTTCTTCTGGAACTAAGCGCGGTGAGTGAAGATTCCTAAAAATCCTGTTGTTTTTAGGTTAGCGGGGTGCACGTGTTTTCGTAACGGCCGAGGACGGTTGCGCCCTCTACTGAAAGCATCAGCAAGTGACAGTGAAGGTTATGCACGAAACCAGTAGCAGTTTTTTGGATTGACAGCTACAATTTATGCATTGAATCGATTATTATTTTGTTTCGAACAAAAGTAAACATTTGAACCGGAATTTCTGGGAGCGGAAAGCTCGACCATCCAGATTTTCCACGTACGAAGCCCTGGAAAGCTAATCCGGAAGGGGGAGAGCTGGTTAATCGTCTTGCAACGGGACCAACAACAAAGAAAGCAAAGCATCTTATACTTTTAACCTGGAAGTATAAAAAGGCGACATGCAGCTTAAAAATATCATTTAAGAATTTTCATAAACTTTTTACCTCTTGTTTACTTTTTATGCTTTTAAAAATACAATAAAAAGGAATCGAACTTTTAAACAAACATAAACATAACTTTGTTTTTTATTCTGTCGGTGTTTCAAACTACCTTTTAGTCAGTTATTTCGGGATTGTTTGTATATAACTTTATTCCTGTACGTCTGTGACATCATTTTACGTATTTTAAATCAACATAAATCCATTGTTGTGTCGGTTTTATTATGTTTTTTAGTGCCATATTCTTCCTGGGTTATTTTAAGTAACGAGAAAACTTTTACGAATACAAAAATGGATCATTTCGGAATGCAACATCACATGTGTCCATTAGAAGTAAAACTGGGAAAACGCTCATAATTCCTCATTTTTTCATTTTTACCTGAAATACATTTAGAGGTGTATAAATATGACTTATGGCAAGTTTTTTTCCAAAAATACCAATTTTTTTTCAAAATTTTGCCAAAATTATCACGAAAAATAAAATATAGTTATTAACTGTATGTTAATGAAAATAACATGACAAGTGCCTTTATTTTTACATACTTCCCCGTATTTTCCCATGCTTTCCTATAATTCCTTATACTTCCCCGTACTTCCCATAATTCCCCATACTTCCTTATAAGTCCCCGTACTTCCACAATGCTGGAACAATATTCCATACTTCCCCGTACTTCCCCATACTTCCCCATACTTGCTCATACTTTCCCATACTTCCTCATACTTCCACATACTTTCCCGTACTTCTCCATATTTCCCAGTACTTCCCAATACTTCCCACTACTTCCTCATACTTCCCCATACTTCTTTGTGTTACCCCATACTTCCCCCGTACTTCCCCATACTTCCCCATACTTGCTCATACTTTCCCATACTTCCTCATACTTCCACATACTTTCCCGTACTTCTCCATATTTCCCAGTACTTCCCAATACTTCCTCATTCTTTCTCATACTTCCCCATACTTCCCCATACTTGCTCATACTTTCCCATACTTTCCCATACTTCCTCATACTTCCACATACTTTCCCGTACTTCTTCATATTTCCCAGTACTTCCCAATACTTCCCCATACTTCCTCATACTTCCCCATACTTCCTTGTATTACCCCATACTTCCCCGTACTTCCACAATGCTGGAACAATATTGTTTTTTTTTTCATCACAATAAAACAATTCTTTCTACCAAATAAGTTTTTCGAGTGCCAATTGGAACAATATTTCATACTTCCCCGTACTTCCCCATACTTCCCCATACTTCCTCATACTTCCCCATACTTCCTCATACTTCCACATACTTACTTTCCCGTACTTCTCCATACCATACCAAGTTTTATGAGTGCCAATCATAGATAACCTACATTTAGATCCACAGTGGCAAGAAGCATTTTTCGGATTTTTACGACCTCGCGCAATGGGTGGACGAACATGCGCATTTAAAAGCCGTTGCAAAATACAAACACCGGCACCCTCGTACCCTTTGTCCGCGGTCTGACCGTAACGCTCATTAGCTACCGTACTTCGAACAGAAAACCAGGACGCCGTCAACAAATTCTTTCCTATAATGCGGATAGTTTTTTGTCGCTGGGTGCGTTTACCCTCAACTGGCTTGCGCACAAACCGTTTTTTTTTCGCCCATGAAATGTAACTATTTTTTCGCGCAGGTTATATTGACAATCCATCGAGATCAGTGGTGCCAATTGGAACAGAGTCACCCAATGTTTTTAAATTTTCCCACTAAACAAACAGTGGTTTTATATACCTTTACCTTTTTTAGGTATAGGGTTAAAGCTATTTGAAAACTCTGTATTTATTCCACTATTATACAGGGTGTAAAAAAATAGCAGTATTGTGTTAGGGTTACTATATACGCCCCCGGAAATTTAAAAAATGTAAATGTTTAAGAATTACAGCAGTTTAATAAGTCTCAACTAAGTAATATTTATCATATTAAAAACATATTTTATTATACTAAGGACTAAAAAAGTTATTCAAGAAAACCTATTTTTAGAGAGCTTTCGAAAAATAAAAGGTAATTATTTAGTAGTTTCTGCTATTTTAACGATTTTTTTAAATATTATGACGTACATGTTATATATTAGTTGTTCGTAATAATAATATGAAGGCGCAGTTATGATTTTTTAAATTTTTTTATAATAAATTATTTATTTTTTTGCATTTGTCCTCTTTTATTATGGACAATTGGCAACGTTGTATAAATGTTTAATAATAAAAGAGGGATTATAAAGGGTGGTCAGGTTAGTTCTGGTTAGTCAACTTTTTTAATTACACCAGAGACACTTTATGAATCCAGTTTGTGTGAATTCTTTCTTTTATTCACTCATAAATAGAATCAGACCCTTCTGATGTTGCCAAATGCTTTTCATATTTAGTATGGTATAACTCAAGGTTAGTTTATATTTATAAGGTTGCGACAAATCCTCAACTTTTAGGCGGTTCGAGGTCGGGGACGCAAGGAAGGGCACTTCACGGAGAAAAGTTGGCAAGACTGGGTAAAATCAAAGCTGATGATCAATCCAGTGGCGTCTAGAATTTGCGCATTTCATTTTGCATTGTTTTGGAAATGATATTTGTTGAAAGATATAATTCCAAATGTTTTTATTTAAAGTAAAAGAATTTACAACTTAATAATAAATAAAAACTGTTGTGTAAACGGTTGTTCTACTTATACCGAGACTTATACAATAAACTGTATATCTCCGGCACTGAACAACATGGCCGAAAAATGGGAGATGTGACGTCATAACACGTCAAAGCAATATGGCCGAATGTCGCGACCCTATATAGACCGACTTTGGGTATAACTGATGTTTTAAGTCGTTTTTCTTCTTACTTTTAGGTTATGAATAAACAATTTTATATTTATCATATTTTTATCTTTATTCTCAAAAATATGTGGAAAAAATGTAATTTTTACTTAATTTTACATGTGACGTTCAGCTTTATTAATTCGTTTTACCAATTTTACCCCGCCCAGCACTCCTTTTCACTCCCCGGTCCCTTAAGTTTGTTTACTGATATTTTTTTTAAACGAATTATTTTGGATGTGCGCCACTTACGTTTTATTTAGAAGAGTGTCTCAAATATGTAAGTATCAATAATTTTTAAAAAAACCCTTAAAATAGCAGAAAACCGTTTATTAAACTGGTACCAAAAAAATATAGAAACTTGTCATATTAATTTATGTGTTTTAGATGAATTCGAGAGATTGCCCACCACTGTTGAATTCGGAAATGCTTCTTCCAGGAAGGGGAGTTTAATATTTCCGGGGAATCTTGTAACCAAAAAAAAGGATAAAAGAATCCTCACGTTTAAAAACCTAAACAAAACTGATGATGATGAATCACCAAATATAATTAGATAAATTTCTTCGGGGGGTGGGGGGATTTTTTTGATCCGGGGGATTATCTCTAGAATTATCTCTCCCGGGACACCCTTTGAATTCAACGTTATTGCCTACATTTTCCAGAAAAACCTGTGTATCTGATTTTGCATTTAAAGGTCTTATTTTAATGTAAATTTTTTAAATGTAATCGTGCAAAAAAGCCTTAAATAAACCTAACATTTTCAACGATTTCACCTTTTAAAACTCCGAGTGAAGCGTTGCGTGCCGCTATTAAGTCGGCTGTGACATAAAAACAGTCGAAATGACATCAGGTAAAAACAAATGCATGCAATTATTTCGCGGCTATCTTGACATTTAAATCTAGTCGCGACAATATGAAATGCAATGGTATAGGGTGTCCCAGAGAAGTGAGGAGAAAGTTTAATTTAGGGGTTTTGTGTACTTGATACTGGGTTGATCAATAAGTTTTGTCGTTCGGCAAGAAAAATATGGTTTTATGGTTTAAAGTACATTTCAAGGATCAGGTGAAAAAAAGAAAATATTTTAAGTTTTTGCCAAAAATAAAGTAATCGATTCAAAATATAGCTTTACACTTACTATAGTACATTTTAATAGGGTAGCACAACGCACAACACAAGCTAAAAGAGCTAAACATAAGCACTGTGACACATCACTTGAAACAAATTTAGAGATGTAATTTAATAAGCAGCTTTCGTAAAAATTCTACACATGCACATAAAAAAGTACAACCATTTTTAGAAAAATTATATGATGTACAGTGCGTCCATTCTTACTTATCCACATTTTAAATGTCCATAATTTTTTTATTTTTTAACCTAAAAAATGGACGGAGGCAAACGGGGCGCGAAAAAGTCTCTTTACCTGCACGCCTGTAAGGTTACGTTTATATCATAGGTAAATGGGGCGCCAGCCCTTCCCGAGAGGGGGTGTGGGTCAGGGCAGGTAAGAATTCCTATAATTGACACTAATAATTTGTATACCACTTAATCAGTTCAGTTCTCATTGTAATAGTGAATAGATGTGCGAAAAGATTTCCGCTCAAGATTTTAATAGTGAGAAAATGTCGGTATCAGTAATTGAAAGTGTGAGTGGTAAAGATTTAATAGCCTACAAAAATTTTACATTTTCCAAAGACAGTAAACAAAAGAATGTAAATATTTTTGATGCAATAAATGTTTCGTAATTAATAAAATGTTTAAAAATAGACCAACATTTTATTTCGATACCTTTATTTTAAAGAAAACATTTGCGCCCTGTTTACCTATACTATTTTATTGACCCCAAGATCCCTGCGCCCCATTTACCTGTTCAATAAAAACTTTAGTGAAGGCCTTGCGCCCCGTTTACCACCGCCGAAAAAAATGAACCAAAAACCTACATGTACAGTGAATAATCAAGTTTTTTTTTCTGTTAAGAAGATTATACAAAACAATTTTATTAACACATTATAAAATACTTTTTTGTGGTAGTACAGCCAAATAATTATGTATTTCTTGATAAAGTCGCAAAAAGTAGTAGAAAAATAACATACATTCCTCCTAGAGTAACGGCCATTTTCTCCCTTAGGATGATTCAAGCATTCCTGGGAAGAAAAGTGGCACTTTCCTCCCTCCTAATGTAAATACCTATTTTTTAAAGAGTTCCACTCTTATTTCACACTGTTAGTGTTTTGTTCTCGGTTTTGTTTCAATGCATACTAGAATTTAATTAAATATGAATTTGGGAATGCACCATTACATGCGACAACAACTAAACCACGGTTCCAGTTACCCTTGATTCTGCCACTACTTCTTTTAGTTCATGTGTTGCTAATTTTAAAAAATGTGGATAAATTTAATATAAATTATAGAAAATTAATGATATAATGAATTCTGATGAAAAATGGAAATATCAAAATTAATACGATCGTAAAAAATATAGTACGCAACAGATGCATAAGTTGTCTGTTTATACTCATGAAATTGCCACGCTAAACCCTACCATTCGTAAAAAACCCACTTTATGCAATTTTTACATAAATAACTATTGTTAGTTGAAAAAATTATTATTTATTGAAATAATTTTATCCCTCGCTTCGCTTAAAAAACTGCGCAGCAATAAAAACTCCCAAAACTCATAAAAATTCTAAAATTCCCTTTTTATTCCCAAAAACATCATCAAAAATACACGAGTTCGCGTTTAGCCGCACGCCCGGGGTAAAATTTCAATTTAAATCGGCTCTATTTCATCAAAAAACGACCAGTTTAAACTTTTATCTCCCGGCAACAACGCGGGGCGACGCGCACCCTCTGTATACGCGTCCATTAACCTCCATGGATTATTAAATCTAATAATTCCGCAGCGTGGTGAAACGCCCACGGCAAGGTAATCTAATCATTTAACAGTTTAATTATCTTTTGCATAACTTGCTTTTGACGGGGTGGCTTGAAATTAGTCCTTTACACCATGGTTGGTTGGGGAAGTTTGTGTACTAAGTGCTATTAAAAATACAGCATCTAATAAAATGTTGTAGTTTTGTTTAGTTCTGAATATTAGTCATTTACACAATGGTTGGTTGGGAAATTTTGTGTACTCAATGCTATTAAAAATACAACATCTATTAAAATGTTGTAGTTTTGCTTAGTTTTGAAAATGAGTCCTTCACACCATGTTTGCTTGGGGAAGTTTGTGTACTCAATGCTATTAAAAATACAGCATCTATTAAATTGTTGTAGTTTTGTTTAGTTTTGAAAATTAGTCTTTTACACCATGGTTGGTTGGGGAAGTTTGTGTACTAAGTGCTATTAAAAATTCAGCATCTATTAAATTGTTTTAGTTTTGCTTAGTTCTGAAAATTAGTCCTTTACACCATGGTTGGTTGGGGAAGTTTGTGTACTAAGTGCTATTAAAAATACAGCATCTATTGAAATGTTGTAGTTTTGCTTAGTTCTGAAAATGAGTCCTTCACACCATGTGTACTCAATGCTACAGCATCTATCAAAATGTTGTAGTTTTGCTTAGTTTTGAAAATTAGTCCTTTGCACCATGTTGGTTGGGGAAGTTTGTGTACTAAGTGCTATTAAAAATACAGCATCTAGTAAAATGGTGTAGTTTTGAATAAAAATTCATAATAAATACAATAATTCATGGTCTATACACGTCGTGTCACTTCTTATAACCTTTATGGGTAATGTTTGCCTATGCGTGGAAAGCAACGACAAAGCTAGACCAACGTGTCGTCCTATCCGGAATGTTAACATGCAGGCATTCTTTGTCTAATCTCTATCTGCTAGTGTTCAATACACTGAAAGTCAATTAAAAGTATTAAGCTAACGCGACATGTATATTTAAATCGCTAAGCCAAATTTTTGACTTGACCTAATTTGAGAACATTACCCAAAAGTAATCATCTGATTAATAAGTTTTTTGTCGACCTGTTGTTTTAATTAAAGCGCCTATTGTTTTCTAAACTCTTTAAAAGAGAATTTACAAATTCTAAAGTCTCGACTGAAATGTAATCTAAAATCGATTAATTTTAGAATCACAATAATTACTTTGGCCCGCAGGGGTCATATTTCTTTTCTTTGCCATGTTAACAACCTTGTGTCACCCCAAAATTTTTGCTTGGAGCATGGTGAAATCAAAGAGGTCGAGTATAGAGAGTAGACTGATTCCAAAAAAACCTGTGAAAGGCTTAGACTTTAATATTAAAATTAAGAGGTCCCTCATGATAAATTTTAATTTTCTCTATGACAAAGAATACATATACCATAGAAGGTCACAAGTAAGATTTCAGCGTACCCAAGATTAGTTTATATTTATAAGGTTCGAGGTCGGGGACGCAAGGAAGGGCACTCCACGGAGAAAAGTTGGCAAGACTGGTTAAAATCAAAGCAGATGATCAATCCAGTGGCGTCTAGAATTTGCGCATTTAATTTTGCATTGTTTTGGTAGTGATATTTGTTGAAAGATATAATTCCAAATGTTTTTTATTTAAAGTAAAAGAATTTACAACTTAATAATAATTAAAAACTGTTGTATAAACGGTTGTTCTACTAATACAATAAACTGTATATCTCCGGCATTAAACAACATGGCCGAAAAATGGGAGATGTGACGTCATAACACATCAAAGCAATATGGCCGAATGTCGTGACCTTATATAGACCGACTTTGAGCGTACCCTGAAATTTTAGTACCTACCCTGACCACCAGATAGCGAAAGTTGGCACCGGACCAATCAGAAAATTGGTCAATGCCCTTGTCGAGTTTTTATTGGTCGATTGACTACTTTCGCTATCTGGTGGTCAGGGTAGTTACTAGAACTTCAGGATACGCTGAAATCTAACTTGTGACCTTTTATGGTATACGATTTCTTTGCTTATGATTAACATGGATGGGATAACTTGTTTTTTTTGAGAATTTTATAACTTTTTAATGGTTCATTAAAAGGCTAGACTAGAAAAAAAACATTACAGTTAAATGTATTAGTAATCACAATATTTCTTGTACTCCGTGCCGAATGCTCGTGAGTTAAATTTAAAATTTGTTCTTCGGTTTCCACTCCAACTTCACGATGTCTTCTGCGATTGTTTAAATTAGGCGCTACGCTTCCTGTGTTTAAAAATGTCTTTTACAAATGTTCTTCTAGCTGGTAGCTTTCGATAAAAAAACGTTTTTTGTAAATGCGTCTAGTTTCTTCAGAATTGCAATGAACTTCCTCGTTAATAAAAATAATATCGTGATACTCACGTACCAAAAATATCTTTTTCTATCAAAATGCTCGCACTGAAACAGTAATACATACTGAAAATAAAATGTAAATTTAATTCGGGTAAACATTACTTGCATTTATGTATGCAATAAACTCAAACAATTTTTTCCCCACATGGGTATTTATTTTTTTGCCTACCAACACCATGTCGCATACGACGTTGCCAATAATTGTGTGAAGGATTTTGTTTGTTTGTTTTTTTCGGAAAATTGTATTTAATAAGCAAGAAAATTATTTTTAGAAACAGTTAATTAATAAATTTGATATTTTTATTCAATTTAACCCTATATATATATATATATATATATATATATATATATATATATATATATATATATATATATATATATATATATATATATAATGATTTTCAATAATTTAGGTACAAAATTAATTTCTTTTATAACTAAAAAGCAATAAGTTCAGCACTTTTTTTTCTCAAAACGGCTGATTTTCGGACATACAGGGTGGCCCACCATATTCGACACGGTCTGTAGCTGGATAACCATGGGGTTTTAAAAAAGTTAATACTGGAACATATACAGGTCGGATAAGACTACAGTATAAAATTATTTTAGTCTATACAGGATGTCTCAAAAAAGTGTGACGTATCAAAGTTATATTTTTTTAAATGGACCACCCTATATTTTATGACGGTTTTATATTCTACTTTAAAAATAACTCAAGTTTGTTTGTAGTACTAAGTGTCTAATTTTATTCGTTTTTGTGATATTTGATTTTTTGAAAAATGCAGAGGTAAAATTAAATTGATTTTTACTTTTAACACTTTAAACTTTAAATTGTGTAATAAGATTAGAAAAAGTCTGCCATATCATACGTAGGTCAAATCAAGATCAAATATTGTACAGGGTGATCAAAAAATAATTTCAATTTTTCAGAAAATCAAATAGCCATATCTCTTTTATTTTAAATGGAACACCCTGTATTTTTTACGTCACATGATGACAAATAAAATACTCTTTCAAATGGTGTATAAGTTGCCTATATCTATCTTTTGTGCTTTTTAGTAAAATCTGTTTTTACAAATTTTTAGTCCAAATATTTATTTAAATTAAAGTTGGCTGTGACATAGCAGCCATTTATATTTTTCTTAAGAAAATAACAACGACCACTTATTGATTACTAGTGTTTTAGTCAGTTTAAAAGAAATTTCAATGATTTTAAATAAAAACCCTTTTTCTACAACAACAAGATGATATAATACTGGTAGGATGTGAAAAAAATGGTTTACTTTAGTCTAGAGTTATTCCTGAAAAATATTTCAAGAGAAACCATCTGATAACCTTAATAGTTGCCTTTAAAAATTTGACACAGTGATAATGGATAATGAAAGAAACGAGTTATAGGTCACAGAATGTCGTCATAATTGACCAGACGCGTTATTGGGATTGTTTAAAAACACATGTTTTATCATTACCACATTCAGCTGAAATAAGTGTTATTGGAAGTAGCATTATAAGCAACTAATTAATTTTTTTTCTGTGAGTTTTAAAAATAGTGGCAGATAATACAAAATCTTTTAATTTTATTTTTTTTCCAACAAATTTACATTTTGCAATAACGGCTTAGTAAATAGGCATAGCTAAATCCCAGCCTTTTTTTTTTAAATAGACATTTGGAATAAAAATATGTTAAAACGGAATTTACTTAAAAAGTATAAAAGATAGGTATAGGCAACCCATACACCATTTAAAAGAGCATTTGGTTTGTCATTATATGGTGTAAAAAAATACAGGGTATTTCATTTAAAATAAGAGAGATATTGCTATTTGACTTTCTAAAAAATTGAAATTATTTTTTGATCACCCTGTATAATCTATGATCTTGATATGACCTAGTATGATATGGCAGACTAATCCTAACAAATTTTAAAGTTTAAGGAGGTTATATTGTTAAAATAAAATTAATTTAATTGCACCCCTGCATTTTGAAAAAAATCAAATATCACAAAAACGAATAAAATTAGACACTTGGTACTATTAACAAACTTAAATTATTTTTTTTATGTAGAATCTAAAACCGTCATAAAATATAGGGTGTTTCATTTAAAAAATATAGCTTTGATACGAGAGACATCCTGTATAGAGTAAAATAATTTTATACTGTGGCTTTATCCGACCTGTATATGTTTCAGTATTTACTTTTTAAAAACCCCATGGTTATCCAGCTACAGACCGTGTCGAATATGGTGGGCCACCTTGTATATTATGAAGACCTTTTTTGCTTAGAATAATGGAAGGAATCACCTCTTAAAGTCACAAACATTATTTTCCTAACACCCTGTATTTGTAGGCCACAAAAATTATTATTAAACACATTTAGAATTTTAGTTTTAATAATAATCTTTTTGGTCTTTTCTTAAAATATTTGTAACTGGAAATGTACCTTTTCGAATAAACCCTCCTCATATGGATGTCGAATGCGACACTGGGTATTCCAAATAGGAGAATCGCCAGTCTCGTTTATTTTAAGAAGTTCTTCTCTAAACATCCAACCTCGTCGCTCTTGCTTACCAGCAAGAAATTGATTGAATAGAAAATTCGTTTGTAATTCTCTGTGATGCTTTTATAGCTCGAGATTTCCCCTCTTATAAACGTCGTCGTCGGGCAGAGAGTTTGGGAGCGAGCAAGGGAGGGAGCGGATGCCCGAAATTAATGCAGTCGCAGAGTTTGGGAATTAAATGTTGGAAAATGCGGATTTTGAGGCACTTTCGTGCAAAAAATGATTCATAGAGCGTGACGGCCGTTGTGGATGTTTGGGATAAAAAACGTGACTTTAATGTGAAAGATAAGCGATGGAGGATTATGCTGGAGATAAACGAAAAAATGCATTTTAAGTATAGAAGGAACAGTTTAAAAATGTAAATTCGCAGCTCTTTGATAAGAAAAAAATCACAAAAAGTTTAAAGCAAATAAATCGGCATGCTTGACTTCGCGGCCGCCTTTGCTATATTTCTTTTATGATATGCCGGTTGATGCAGCTGGTCATCGCACTATGGGATAGAACTTAATTTTTTTGGTCAAAATTCTGAAACTTACCAATCTAACTTAAAATGGGGTGCTTTTTACTGGAAAAATATTATAAATTATTACAAATGCTTTTTAGAAACCTAAAACTTATTATATGTTATTATAAATTTACATCCCCTTAACATTATTATTTTTATTCTACAAAATAAACTAAAATGTCAGCTTGTTTGGTTAATTCGGTAGTATTCTAATCAGTAATCCGATGATTATTATCTCATATGATATACAGGGTAGGACAATAGGTATGTTTTTTTAAATGGAATACCCTGAATATTATATCACCACCAAAAAATACTACATTTGATGTGTCTATCTCAATTAGTTTCGGAAATATGACCATCCAAATCTGAATATAATTTTAAATTATTCTTAGAAGCGTAAAAGAGATACATCTTCCCAACTTTTTTAGTTTTTAACGTATAAAATAAAGAAAAAACACTGTTTTGTTGGGTAGATTCTGTGGAATCCAGATCTTTCATCAGAATGCTTTTATCTTTTAGGATATACAATGTAGGACAAAACATATTAATTTTTAAAATGGAAAACCTTGTAAATTATAAAAAATCTTGTATCTGTCCTTACACTCAGAAGTAGCAAAAAGTAGAAAGGCAATTGCAAGTACAAAAACTGATAAAGAAAAAGGTAAAAAAATCTTTGACAAAAGTAGCGAGACTTCGCGAGACTGCATCGGAAACACAACAATAGCTCTTATTATTTAAACTCTTTTACTTTTTTTAGTAAACAAGGCTAATAATAAAGTAAGTAGATTAAATGTTGTATATTTATGTTTACTTAAAATACATTTTCAAGTTTCTTATTACCCCAATAGAAGTCGTCATATCCTTTTATAATTTTGCGTACATGTAGTTTGGAGTATCTACTTTGAAATACACAGCATTAGCCATTAAAATTTCAAAGTTGCTTTTTGGCCAAAATAATGGATTTCTATCCCATAGTGTATCGGCGCGTCGCTGTAAAGGATAGCGGCGCCTTTGTATAAAATAGTCCAATTGCAGGCGGCTTTTAATGTTTTTTGTATTATTTTCCAAGGGTACCGAATTTGCGCTTTTAAAATGTTCTTACTGTACTTACAAAACATTCTCTTATTTCGCCACTGTCCTACTATAAAATCGGTGGCACGTGGCGTGGTACTAGAAACTCGTCGGGTTTAATATTTTTTGCTGCAATTAATCATTGTTCACAAAAAGGGTTTCTTTACTTTATCATTTTTTGTGTACTTCGGGCATCGCTTTCAGAATAAATTAAATTTGGACCCATCTTTACTACAAAATCCAAACCCATAAGGACAAATTTAAAAAAGTATTTCAATGTTCAAAGCCTGATTACATAGGGCGGTTTATTTGACGACAATTTACAAGGAGAGCTTTTGTGTAGGAAATTTAATTTTGTAATATTTTTCAGAATTCAACAATTTGCGAGTTTTCACTCTATCTTTAATTCTGACGATACAGTAGTATACGTCACTCAATATAATGTAAAGAATTGCGTAAAGGAGTGGCCAAAACAAACTTATTTCTACAAAAGCACCCCCGTGTGTACACGTGCGTGCGGTCGTGTGCCATCTTCATTCTGTCGGGGGTTTTGTTTGCTATCACGTCACATTTTTGTCACCCCTTATTACTTTTAGTATTATCTCTCTACTGTATACCTACAACATGTGGGGAGGGAGGTATAAACAAATATAAAATTTGGGAATCATTTATTATATCTATAGATAATTTTTTTTTCGATTTTAATTAATGATAAATGGACCCATAAATGGAGCATAAAATCAATAGACAAACAATTCTTTCAAATTGGCTGACGTTTGGGAGAAGATAGTCTTTAGTATCCTGATCAAAAGTCTCAATGAGCCCAAAAGTATGGATGGTCGGTAATATACAGGGCATTCCCAAAGTTAAAGCATTTATTATAACCTTTTACATATGGATGGTGGAGGGGAGGATGACCATCTTTTATGGCGGAAAAGTTTAAAAAGTGGCCATTGGAATGTAGCAAATTGGGATGGCGCCACAGTAGCCAGTGGAGAGATTTTGGTATTTCTTTCCTTTTTTATTTTGTATCTATCTGTTCTCTTTCATTTTGTATCTTACTCTAATAATTCATGCTCATTGGTTAAAAATCTCCTCTGGCTACTGTGGCGCCACCTTAAGTTGCTCCTTTCGACGGACACTTTTTAAAACATTCAGATGGTTATCCTCCCCTCCACCATCCATACTTTTACATCAACAACTTCTGGCAAATTACCTTGATTAACTTCTACAGGATATTAAAATGACAGGCTTAACTTTGCGAATGCCCCATACAACCCTGTATAGACTTTGGGCCAAAAGAATAATCGATAACGTCGCATCTTAAATTTGGGAAATATTGTGTATTTTTTTAGAATAGAAAAAACACTTGTTTTTAATTTATTACATTTCTACAGCAGATCTTCTTTCCTTCGTATCACACTGCTGGAATAAGTCTCTTGAGTTTCTAGGTGAGTCCCAGATCGTTGCTCTTGATATATCCAAAGCTTTTGACCAGATCTGGCATGCCGCACTTCTTAATATACTTCCCTCCTATGGTCTTTCAACTAAACTCTGTACTTGGCTCTCCAGTTATCTATCTGATCGACGTATATCAGTTATTGTGGACGGCCATTCTTCAAGCTTTCACCAAGTAAATGCTGGAGTGCCTCAGGGCTCAGTTCTGGCACCAATATTGTTTCTTCTTCACATTAACGACCTTCTCTCGTCCACAACTAATTCCATTGATAGTTTTGCCGACGATAGTACCCTTCACTCCAGTTTTAAGGTCCCTAAACCCATCACTAAACCTGATTTGGAAACCAAACGCAGAGCGATGCAAATATCTCTTTCGAGGATCTTAATTTAATATTGGATTGGGGCGCCACAAATCTCGTCCATTTTAATGCATCCAAAACACAATCATGTTCTTTGTTGCGAAAAGCGTTATCAAATACTCATCCTCTACTTATGAGCGGCCAAGTTTTACAGAGCAAAGGCACCTTCCATCTTGTGGGCGTCACTTTTAAAAGTAACCTTAACTGGCATAAACACATTATATCTATAGCCACGGCAGCATCAAAAAAGCTTGGATTTGTCTTTCGAGCCAAAAAGTATTTTTCTCCTTCTAATTTATACACTTTATATGTGTCCCAAATCCGACCTCCCTTGGAATATTGTTCCCATATCTGGGGCATGGCGTCCCCCACAACCCTAAGCATTCTTGATTCCATTCAAGGAAGAGCTATTCATCTCATTAATGATGCTTCACTTGCAGAAAGGCTTCCCTCTCTGCCCATCGTCGGGCTGTGGGGGATTTATCGCTTTTATAGTTACTTCCGGGGCTTCTGCTCTGAAGAATTGTCCAGTATAGTTCCTCCACTCACGGTTCCCAACAGAGAAACTCGTGGTGCCGCGCGTATGCATCCCTATACGGTTCAACTGAACAGGCCCCGAACTTCCCACTTTGTTCGTTCTTTTATCTCTAGATTTTCTAGAAAGTGAAACTTGTTGTCCGCGGAGGTCTTTCCTTCCCCCAAATCTTCAAGTATTTAAGTCCCGTGTCAACAAACTCCCTCTTACCTCACTTAAGACACCCACGGTACGTTAGTATTTGGGCTCTTAGCCTTCGTGGTTTGTCCAAAGGTAAAAGGAGAATATTTTAAGTTTATTTAGACCTTCGTGGACTGCCCAGTGTTAAAAAACTCTATAAAAACGCATCTTTAACATACAAATTTAACACATATCCGGTTTTCATCTACCATACCTTGCACCATAAGCTATAATTAAACTGTCCCTGTATATTTAGACCTGAATGTCTTTGGCAGAGACCAAGAATGCGTGATATTTGATATTTTATTATGTTTGGACTGGAAAGAGGTATTTAATCCCATTAAAATTTTGTCAACTCGACGGTAAACGGATTTTTTATGCTTAATTTAATTATTCATTGTGGTTCGTGTATGATAAAAAAGGACCATGACCATGGAATATTTTTTATTTGTCAAAAACTTTATCATAACATTGATATAGATATCACCACCAAAAAATGCTTTAAAAAAATACTACATTTGATGTGTCTATCCTAATTAGTTTCGGAAATATGACCATCCAAATCTGAAAAATAATTTAAAATTATTCTTAGAAGCGTAATATAGAGATACATATTCCCAACTTTTTTTATTTTTTAACGTATAAAATAAATAAAAACACTGTTTTGTTGGGTAGATTCTGTTGAATCCATATCTTTCATCATTATGCTCTTATCTTTTAGGATATACAGTGTAGGACAAAACATTTTTAAATTTTAAAATGAAAAACCTTGTAAATTATAAAAAAATCTTGTATCTGTCCTTACACTCAGAAGTAGCAAAAAGTAGGAAGGCAATTGTAAGTACAAAAACTGATAAAGAAAAAGGTAAAAAAATCTTTGACAAAAGCAGCGAGACTTCGCGAGACTACATCGGAGACACAACAATAGCTCTTATTATTTAAACTCTTTTACTTTTTTAGTAAACAAGGCTAATAATAAACTAAGTAGATTAAATGTTGTATATTTATGTTTACTTAAAATACATTTTCAAGTTTCTTATTACCCCAATAGAAGTCGTCATATCTTTTTATAATTCTGCGTACATGTAGTTTGGAGTATCTACTTTGAAATACACAGCATGAGCCATTAAAATTTCAAAGTTGCTTTTTGGCCAAAATACTTAATGGATTTCTATCCCATAGTGTATCGGCGCGTCGCTGTAAAGGATAGCGGCGCCTTTGTATAAAATAGTCCGATTGCAAGCGGCCTTTTTATGTTTTTTTGTATTATTTTCAAAGGGTACCGAATTTGCACTTTTAAAATGTTCTTACTATACATGGGGGTATATATTCGTGGTAGACCCAAAAGGAACCCTCTCCCCCTAAACCCTATTACTGGTCAGGAACTATTATTTTTAGAAAGGAATCACCTTCACGCCCTGTATGTAACATAAAGGGCATTGTATTACAAATATTTTTCTTCTTGAGACTTAGAATCTCTCGCTTCTAGCAAAGCATTTAAAGTAATCACATTAAACTTGGAGTTTTAATTAAAGAATACGAGCTTCGGAGTTCAACCACAATCGAAAATACCCCTTGGGAAACCATAAAAGTGCTCCCATATGAACTATCTGTATATTAATCCTATAAGTCTTTAGATTCTTTCGAGATCGGATATGTATGTATTATGCAATCCTTGGGGGCAAAGCGGATATTTTACTAGATCGGTCATTCCGTAGAACTTAATTAGATATACGAGGGACATAGGAAAAGTTCGTATTTTCTGCTACCGTTTAAAAATGGTATTTTTTTATCCGTTACCATGGGGATAAAATATTACTTTTTAGTAGGCTACATAAAGTGTA
>JACEGR010003321.1:0-107440 GCA_014170235.1 Listronotus bonariensis
TCATTTTAGCTTTTGAAAAAAAAAGAATATGCGTCAATTTTTCGTCATTCACGGGACGTCTTTTGTCTGTGACTTAGGGAGGTCATTTAAACGTCATTTTGTCATCATCTTATGACGTCGTTGCTGACCAAAAATGACTAAAAAGAGACGTCAACAAGACGTCAGCTTGCTGCTTGTGCTGTATAAAGACAATTGTGTTATTTATGCTAGTTACATAAATTTTGTTTGTAGTAAATGAAAAAATGACGCTGAAACAATAATAACATAATAATAAAAATGGATTTTTCCAAGACAATAAGAAAAAAAGCTGCAGTTTCACGTTTTTTACACCTTAAATTACTGTTTTGTTTCTATGCCTACTCCTACTATACCTATTTAACTAATTTTTAACTACAACACTGCTTTTCGGTATGCAACAGGAAATTGTTAACAGTATAAAATAGTTATTTTTGTACCAAGGGTATAAAATAGCACTTTTACACCCGCGGCTGAAAGTTGGGGAAGAGGGAAAGACCTCTGCAGGTAGCAGGTTCCACATTCTAGAAACTCCGGGCAGAAAAGAACGATCAAAGTGGAAAGTCCGGGGCCTGTCCAGTTGGACCGTCCGTATAAGGATGCATACGTGCGGAACCTCGAGTTTCTCTGTTGGGAACCGTAAATGGAGGAATTTTACTGGACAATTCTTCAGAGCAGAAGCCATGGAAGTACCTATAAAAAGCGATAAATCTCCCACAGCCCGACGATGTGCAAGAGAGGGAAGCCTTTCTGTAAGTGAAAGATCGTTAATGAGGCGAATAGCTCTTCTTTGAATGGAATTAAGAATGCTTAGGGTTGTGGGGACGCCATGCCCCAGATATGAGAACAAAATTAAATAATAAATGCATAGTTATGAGGAGGATAATTGTCTCTAAAAAATAAGGAGGGTATGAGTTTTTGTTGCAATATAATGGCTGTGCTGTAAAGATTAAAATGAATAAGTTTAGATTAATAAAACCTGTATAAAATGGTATTTTGGGTAATTTGTATACGGTCGTGGCCGAGCTCCGCGAGGGCAACAATCATCTGTGGGTGTAAAAGTGCTTTACGCCAGAGGTGCAATAGTATATTACATTACAAGTGTGGAAAATGACTAATTTCACACTAGTGGGAATATTGTAGCACGAGGCGTTAGCCGAGTGCGACAAACCCACGATTGTAAGAAAGTCATTTTCACACGAGTACTGTACACTTTTTTTCTTACGACCACAAATTATTCACCAAAAAATAAATAAATTAAAGTTTATCTGTTCAGAAAAAATAAAAAACAATTGAGAACTTTGCAACACTAGGGTGATATTTACTTTGCAACACTAGTGTGATATATACTTTTCCTCACTGCTATATTATACTGTTTTGACAATATTTTTACATCGAAAATCACCTACCTAGAAGCATTATATAACTTTTATCATTTTGGAATTTAAAAAGGCCCTCACTTAATAAAAATTGTATGGTTTTGTTAGGTAATAACGCTAATAGTTTAATACGGTTTTCTGCTATTATAAGTGTTTTTTAAAAATTATCGATTCTTACATATTTTAGACACTCTTCTAAATAAAACGTAAGTGGTGCATATCCAAAATATTCCGTTTTTAAAAAATATCAGTAAATAAACTTACGGGACCGGGGAGTGAAAAGGGGTGCTGGGTGGGGTAAAATTGGTAAAACGAGTTAATGAAACTGAACATCACATATAAAATAAAAAGTAAAAATAACAGTTTTTCCTCATATTTTTAAGAAAAAATATGAAAATTGTAAATGCATAACCTAAAGTCCTAAAAGTAAGGAAAAAACGACTACCAAACGTCAGTTACCATGCAAAATATGGAAAGCATTTGGCAACGTCGGAAGGGTCTGATTCTATTTATGAATGGATAAAAGAAAGTGGATTCATAAAGTGTGTATTAGCCTTAGGTTTAATTAGGGATTAAAAAAAAGATTTAACTAGTTGTTTGAGTACACGAAGAAAGAGAGGAAGGAATTTGATCTATATGCTTTTTTCTCTGGCGCTTTAGGTCGAACGGTCAAGCGGCAAGGCTGGCCTCTATAAAGTACGTGCTCAAAGGTAGAAGGGAGATTTTTAATTTGATCTACTTACCTGACAACACTGTGCCAGTCAGTGAAAGTTGTTTTTTATGGTTATGTCTATTTTTGTTTATGTTTTTATTTTTTCGTAAATTTTAATAAATATAAAATAAGATGATTTTCGCTAATTTGGGTTCTACCGTTTAAGGTAAATAAAAAGTTTTTTTACTGTCACTACAATAAATATGTCACTTGCAAAACCAATAGCAGTTTTTAGAATGACATCATAATATGTATCACACCAGTGTTGTAAAGTACTTTGCAACACTAGTGCTGTAAAGTACTTTGCAATACTAGTGTGATATAACGCATTTTCTATGCATGAAATCAGTGTGCTATTTGCTATTTTCACAAGTGGTCGTAGGAAAACAATATTTTTTGTACGACTGAAATTTATATACAAGCATTCTCTGTAGTTAGGAGAAAATTTCCCAGCTCTTAATGTTTCAAATTGTAATCAATATACTTTTAACATGTTTAATTAAATAAATTGTTGTTTTACCAAAAAAAAAAAAAAGAATGGGGCATTTTTTATTTTTTTGTTTTATAAATTTTTAAATGCGTGCGTTTTAAATACTTTTTTGACCTAGGGCGTAAAAGTGCTATTTCACGCCCTCATTTATAAATGTGGACTTTTTGCCCTAGGGCGTAAAAGTGCAATTTTACGCCCTCAAATGGGGGCATATAATTGTATTTTACGCCCGGTCGTACAAAAATGTATTTTTAGTAACCTGCCTAGTCGGCGCGCTTGTGGCGGCTTCGGTTGTATCGGCAAGCGTCGATCACCGGAGTTAAGCAGTGAAATGCTCGCCCATAATTTGGATGGGTGTCCGGCGACAGCGGTGTTTCGGGCCGCGGCACACGGTGTTCTGCTCGGGGATGCGGACCGAGCAACAACCATTCAAGTTATGGAATGAATGGTGTGTGAATGAGAAGGAGTAGGGGTCAAGGTACAATAAGCCTTCAGGCTGCAGTGCACCACCTAGGGGGCGGTCGTCGGACCTGGGTGGGATGACCCCGAAAGGGTGAAAAAAAAAACAAAAAACCTGCCTAGTCGGATACCCGAAACATATGTTTGATTCTTATGCTTTCATAACTACAACCCTTACTATTTTTGGCACGATGTTTAAAAATTGCATATAAAACATTGTGGTAAACTTGTCCGACCAAAAAAATGACGCGTTCGCCCAGTCCGACATCCGAAACATTTACATTGACAGGCTGGGCTAAAGCGCCGCGCCGCTTCCATACCAATGGCGGTATGAATATTCCTGGTAGACTCCTCAAAACGAACCCACTTAATAGGTTTTAAAACTGTTATTATCAGGAAGTCCATTTCATTACTGGCCACTATAAAGTTTGGAATTAATAATAATTTAAAAAAATATATTGAACTTCATAACACCTTGGTGAAATTCGTTTAAATCTAGAAAATTGTATTGCGTATAAATTTGGGGGTAAGCAGGTATTTAAAAATTACAGTTTTTTATTATATAAATTTAAAATAATTAATTTTTGCTTAGAAACAAAATCAATTTTATAATACTTTTTGATACCCGTATAAAATAGATAAAGTTATTCAAAATGTTATTTTAAATACATTTTCTAAATGACATTTTGCTAAAAAATAAGGGTAGTTTACTCTTAAAGACAAATGATCTTTAAAGAGAAATTTTTTGTCCATTATTTGTGGTCTTGTAAACTTCTTTCGTGGACAGTTTGTATGACCATAACTTCCGACATAACCGGAAGTAATGGAGAAATCCATTAACTCGCAAATTCTTAGGTATTTAGAAAAACATAAAATTTTACATGACAGGCAATACGGATTTCGTCACAAGAGATCTACAGCAGATCTTGAGTTTCTAGGTGAGTCCCAGATCGTTGCCCTTGATATATCTAAAGCTTTCGACCAAGGCTGGCACTTCTTAACAAAAACTTCCCTCCTACGGTCTTCCAACTAAACTCTGCGCTTCGCTCTCCAGTTATCTTTCTAATCGACGTATATCAGTCATTGTTGATGGTCACTCTTCAAGCTTTCACGAAATTAATGCTGGAGTGCGTCAGGGTTCAGTACTAGCACCAACTTTGTTTCTTCTTCACATCAACGACCTTCTTTCTTCCACAACCAATCCCATTCATAGTTATGCTGACGATAGTACCCTTCACTCCATTTTTCAGGTTCTCAAGCCAATCTCTCAACCCGACTTGGAAGGCAAACGCAGGGCAATGCAGATATCTCTTTCACAGGATCTGAATTTGATATTGGATTGGGGCGCCAAAATCTCGTTCAATTTAATGCATCCAAAACACAATTATGTTCCTTTGTCGCGAAAAAATCATCAAACACTCACCCTTTGCTTATGAGTGGCCAGGTTTTGCAGAGCTGGCATAAACACATTGCATCTATAGCCACCGCGGCATCAAAAAAGCTTGGATTTCTTTTCCGAGCCAACAAGTATTTTTCCCTTCCTATTTATAAACTTTGTATGTGTCCCAAATTCGACCCTCTCTGGAATATTGTTCTCATGTCTGGAAAATGGCATCCCCTACAACCCTCAGCTCTTGATGCCATTCAAAGAAGGGCTGTTCGTCTTATTAATGATCCTTTACTTACTCAAAGACTTCCTTCTCTTGCCCATCGTCAAGCTTTGGGAGATCTATCGCTCTTCTATAGATACTTTTACGGCGTCTGCTCCGACGAATTATCCAGTATAGTCCCTCCTCTTGCAGCTCCCAACAGAGAAACTCGTGGTGCCGCACGTATGCATCCCTATACGGTCCAATTGAACAGGCCCCGAACTTCCCATTTCGTTCGTTCTTTTATCCCTAGAGTTTCTAGACTGTGGAACCTACTGCCAGCGGAGGTCTTTCCTTCCCCCCAAATCTTCAAGCATTTAAGTCATGTATTAACAAACTTCCTCTTACCCTGCTTAAGACACCCACGGTACGTTAGTATTTAGGCTTTCAGCCTTCGTGGATTGTCCAAAGATAAAAAAAGTAGTAGAACAGTCAAAATATTTTAGACACAATTATAATGTTACCTAATTTTCAAAACATTCCGAGGCCTAATTTCCGGGACATCCTGTATAATGTTTTTTAAGTATTCTTTTTTAATGGATACTATTTTTTTATTTATTTTTAGTTAAGTCAATTCTGCTTGATGTTCTGCTGCGACATAACAATGAGATCTGCAGAAAATATTTTGGTAACTTGCTACAATCTGCAAGAAAAATTCGACTCATCATCAAAACAGCACAAAGAATTGGAAAATTTTGCGAACAAATTAGTCAATAGAAAAATAAGATTCACTGCAGCAAATTATTTTGATATTAACAGAAGCACTATGTTTGGATTATTTTGGAATATTACCACGTATTTTATAGCCTTAGTGCAGTTTGATTCTAAGTAATAAAAATTTACTTCATCAAAATGTGAAATAACTAATATAATAATATAAAGATATTTACACACAAACGTTTCCCGAACGGGACCCGTCAGTGCCCGGACAGAAATTCATACCAAATACCAAACGATCCCATATAACATTTTTTGCCGGCGTTGTACATTTAATTTACTGGCAATGCCAACACTCTTTAATGGCAAGGCATTGGCAAAAAGGTATCAAAAAGACGCGAAAGTGGGCAATCGGCCGTTATTAGGCCACGTGTTGCAGATAATGTGATGGTATCCATCATTAATAATTTATGATGAAAAAATGCGTTTAGGATGATGGCATCCATCATTAATAAGTTATTGGCAAAAAATGCGTTTAGGATAATGGGATTTATCAATAAATAAGTATTGCAAGTTTTATAAGTTGAATGTCCCAAAAGTTAAATAACATATTTAGAATTTTTTAATCGAAAAAAATGAGAGAAATAAGGCAGGAAAACTTTATCAATAAAAAAATTACATAATATAAATTTTTATACCGTAACAATAAACCAAAAGAAAAAAAATAAAAAGTACGTAATAAAATTAAAAAAAAGATAGTAAATAAAAAGAAACACTTTAAAATAGTAAGTATTTAAGGGACACTTACACTCAATTTTCAGATCCAAAACATAAGGAGAAATATTTTAAAAGAGTTAAATGTCAAAAATAAACTATTAAATATATATAATTTTTTTTATTAACACCTCTTTAAAACTTTTAATAAAGCAACTCCCTGATTTCATATATTTTTTTAGGTAACTACAAATTTAAAAGGTTTTAAACAAAATGTTTACAGCTCCTAACAGTCTACTTGAATAACCCGCCTTCTTGACTAGCCATCACCAATTTATTACACAACACACTCTTAGGTAATGAATACACTTAATTAGGTCTACTAAAAACTCTTTTCTTTAAAAAATAAACTAAAAAGCTAGAAAACCACGTAGAAAACAATTGCACAAAGCGGCCAAACAAAAGCAAGGTTGCCTCATCTGTCAAATTGTATCTTTAAAAGTTATAGAAATATAATACTAAGCCTATTTCATTTTACTAAAAAAAGAGTAGTACAAAAAATAACTAAAAAGCACCCTCGTGAAATTTAAACATAAAGATACGCCGCTTCGTGATATTGAGGACGATTTATACCATATAATATCTTGTAGATTGCTTATTGCTCCTATGTTAAAAAAGGAACATAGGTATCTTTCTGTGGAATCTTTTGAATAAAATTAAATAGTCCAAGCGATTCCATTGCGCTTTAAGCCTAGTTTAAGATTATAACATTATCAAGTTTATTTCAAGTTGGCATTTGTAGGCAAATTAAATCAATAATTACTTACTGGGTACATTACCAATTTTAATATTTGTGATTCGCTTTTTTTTTGTGGTTTCAATTACAAATATAAGGTCAGTTTGGCCCTAACCCCAAAAATAAACAATTTCAATGGCATTACACGCCAAACTTAACTGAACGACAACTGCTACGCCAACGGGAACGAAATATCAGTTTATGAATTGAGATTTATTCCTCAAACAAGTTACACCAAATCTAATTGCTTTTATAATAAAATACCAACTATTCAGTTTTGTTGTGTCAAGGTAGTGTTAAGAAGGAAGATAATAATACATAAAATAGCGTGCAGGTTTGAGGTTAAGTAAAAGTGGGTCCTCATGAATCAAAAAGAAGGTGTTTTAGCAATAAAATGGAATTTAAATTGAGATCAGTGCTTCTAAGCACTCTCGTTTGCTAAATCTTAATAAAATCGGCGATACGAACGAAAAATAAAAAAATATACAACAAAAAATAGTCCCCAATATAAAACCGGTTTACTTTTAGGGACTGCTATGAAAGACGAATACAGACTTAAAATAAAATATTTAAATATGTATACCCCAAAATTACTTGGTATATTTTCTTTATAAATGAATCATATACAAAATGTTAAACCCGGTCCTTTTGTTTGTTTTCGGCTAGTCAGTAAATGTTTATTGCGCATGCCCACAAGTGTACTGCGCAGTGCCCACGTAGGGGTTATTGTGATTTTCGCTGCATTCATCCATATTTATTTTTCAGATCATTGGCCTCATCTGTCAAATTGTCAAATCTTGTATTTCGACTAAGCGGGAAATTTGAATTTATAACCTTCGGTCGAAATCGTCGAAATTAACGTAGCTAATTTTACCATCATTTTATTTTTATTCTCTCAAAAATACATAATAAACATTTTGTTTGACTTAATTTTTATTTGCATGATTTGTATCAATAAAATGTTAGGAAAAGGGCATTTCCTTGAAATTATGTAAAAAAACATAAAATAATGTTTTTTAGCCGCCATTATAAATAAAACAGATCAAAAAAATTGCTCGAATGTTAGTTAAATACCAATGTTAATAATATGGTTTGAAAAGTATAAATATGCGTTGAAGGTTTACCTTTAAAAATCCAATATTTATTTGCCTGCAACAAAAAGGCATGTTTTATTTAATCAGGATTGGTATACCGCCATTTTTGTATGCTTGCCGGCAATTCGCCTGCATGTAAAATTTATTGGCAATTGAGTGTTTATTTAGGGTTAACTTTTTAATGTGTATTAGATGTTGGCATAATATTGCCACCAATTGCCAATGCTTTACCATCAATGCCACTATGAAAAATGTATAATAATTGCCGGCAAATAGTGTTTGCTGGGATATTTTTGGTTCTTATCCGACAAACTTTAAGGGCTAAACATACACTAAAAATTATGAAAAAACTTTATATAAAAATTTGTCCTAAACGTCTTAGTTTTCTACAACTACGGGGTATTAGTTTTTTTGTTTTTTTATATAATAGCTTTTATACCAATGGAGATATTTAAAAACATATATTAATCTTTTCACTGTACGATTTTTTGATAATAATAAAGCACTAAATTTTAAAATGACAACGTTATGTCACGCTAACTGGTATTTTTATTGTTGTTGATACATATGAGGCGATAATAATGTAACAATTTTTAAAAATATATTAGCATCTAACCAGCAAACGAGTTAACCGAAAAATCTAAAGTTTTTACCATGGACGTAGATTTGCATGCTCTTCAATAAACTTCAATAGAATTTTTCTCTAAAATAATTGGGGGAGCCAATAATTGACCCCCATTAAAAATTACATGGGATTTCCTATGTCCCGCCCGGCGATGCATCACCCGGTATAAAATCGACGGCGGTCGTTTATCCAGTGACTATATTATAACCTCCTTAATGTAAAATAGCTCTGGAAACGATAATAAAACTACAAATTCAATAATAAAGTCCTTTATAATTCTCATTTTGCAGAGTTCATTTTTGTTTAATCAATACAAATAACAAGGTATATAAAAATTAATCTTAACAGGAATAACTTAAACTATAAATATTTCAAAGTTATGGGAGCCCTAAAAAATACACGTCCAGCCAAATAAAAACGTACACAAGCAATGCGTGGAAAGGAGACGGTCTAACACGTGTAGGACACTATCAGGTAGAGATTAGACAAAAAATGGCGGCATGTAAACATTTCAGATAGAATAACTAATTGTGGTCGCTTTGTTATTACTTTACTGGCCTATATACCTTTTAATTTAGCTGAACATGTATAAAGTATGTTATGAAAACATTTTATACTTAAGGATTAACTGTACTAAAGTATTTTCATATTACTCGGTAGATAATTTTGGAAATACACACAATTTACTTATGATTTTCAATGTTAAAATATACGTTTAGTTTTTTACCAGGATGTATCAATAAAAAAATTACATTAATACATGTTTTGTTTTCAATCAATATGACAGTACATATTTTCAAAAACTCTTTTTTAATATCACACCATTTTTTTTGTATGTCGATATTAAAAAAAACCTTTTCAATATACACATTTTGGAGAATAACGAGTGTCACTTTCTACAGGGTGATTCAAAACATCGATCACGTAACGTCTATAGTTTAACAAATTTTAACTAAAAAAGTGTTTTAGAAATTTTAATAGCTATTTATGTATCAAGGGCGTTACTAGGACTATAATGCCCTGAAGGTCGAAATAGCCCGAGGGCTAGATTTCGACCTGATGGGCATTATAGTCCAGTAAAGCCCGTGGTGCATACTAATGCTTTATGTTTTACCCAAAAAGAGTTTTTCAATGACTAATTACATTATTTATTCTCAATATAAAAAATAAGTTGCACCTGTACTTGTATACGTAAGTAGATAATGACTGGTGTTAAGTTTGACTTTGATGTTTCTATCAGTTAGTCAGTTGGCATTTTTTATTTAACGATTTGCTCAAAATGGAAGAAATTCCACAAAATATAAGAGAAAAGACCATAAAAGCGACCGAAAATCTTTTGCCAGTTAAATCAAGGCAACAGTATGATCGGGAGTATGGCATATTTGGTATTTGGAAAGATGCGAACGCAATTCTTTAAATAACCAAAACCGTTTTAATGGCATATTTTCAGAGGCTGGTAAGTTATTGATTTTATTTTAATACATATGTTTAACAAACTTTATTATTTTTAGTCGGAAAAATACAGTCCGAACTCTCTCTGGACCAAGTATTCCACCCTAAGGTCCACGTTGATGGTCTATGAAAATATAGACATTTCGCAATACCATCGTCTCATATCTTTTTTAAAAGTTAAGTCGAAAGGATACGTCCCGAAGAAGTCTAAAGTTTTCAAGGAGAACAAATATTAAAATTTATTAAGAAGGCTCCTGATGATATCTACTTGGTACACAAAGTCATATTGGTAATGGGTGTTTTTGGAGGTTTAAGACGAGATGAGTTGGTCAAAATGACTATTAATGACATTGAAGATAGAGGAACAGTCTTGGTTATAAAGGTACCAGAAACTAAAACTTCAACTTCAAAAAGTTTTACTATCATTGGAGAAGATTTAGGCGCTTTAAATTTAATAAAAAAGTACACAACATTAAAACCAGCTGGAATAAAGGAGCGAAGATTCTGTCTTACCTATAGAAAGAGTCGATGTACAGTACAACCCATTGAAAAAATACCATAGGAAGCGTCCCAACATTGATCGCAAAATTTTTAAAATTGGATAATGCAGAAGCTTACACCGGCCACTGTTTGCGTCGCACATCGTCAACTTTACTTTTTGAGGCAGGTGCTTCGTTTGAAATGCTAAAACAACATGGGAAATGCAAAAGCTCTTCAGTAGCTGAAGGATATATAGAAGAAAGTATTTCATCCAAAAACAAAGTAGCCAAAATGATTGCCAATTCAGTTAATTCCGTATCGACTATTGAAAATTCTTTAATGGACTGTTCTTCTATACAAAATAGCGTTAGTGTTACCACCGCTGCTACCATCACAAAAAACACCGACCATTCTATAGTGGGATCAGCTACATTTTCCGGGACATTTCAAAATTGTAATTTTTATTTTGGAAATAAAGTTTAATTTTTAGTATTGTTTAAAGAAAAATTATTTTTTGTATAAACTTGATCTTTATTGTGAGAGAAATAAAACTGGATAAGCAATAAAACTTCCATATTAGCGCATTAGGGCATTATAAGCGGGCATTATCATAATGCCCGCTTATAAGGTATTATTGCTACCATAACATATTCCGTTTCTAAGGTATTACAGATCAATAATAGATGGGTAAAACATAAAGGTATTTTATTTTTATTTCTAGTTTATTCTAGACACATATTTACTTACCTGTACTAAAAAAACAGCAATATGTCAATAATGGCTAATTGTTAGGTTAAGTAATTAAATAAGTATCTAAAATAAACTAAATGGAAGACAAACCAATTAAAGTTCTTACAATGAAAGGTAATTAGTTACATTTTTTGTCACTTTGACAGTGACAGAATTATTTTAAAATAATTATTACCAAAATATTAATTTTTTTCTTTACTTCTGGTTGTTAATGAGTATGTCAGCATATTGTTGATATCTCATAAACCAACAACAATTGACGTATTGTACGTTATATCCTTTTTGATTTAGAATTAATTACTGAGTCAAAATTTGTTAAAATATACAGGGCGTTCCATTTAAAAAAACCTTGTGACTATAAAAATTATGTATTGAGACAATCTGTATATTTACCTGTTTTGTCAATAAAACGAGTGTATTTAAATTACCATTTCTTATTTTAGGGTTATTTTTGTATCTTGTACAGGGGCGAACTTAGTTTGTGTATAAATAATGTTGGGACACACCGTGTATATATTTTATATTTAATTTTTAGTTTATTTACTGGTTTTTCTTATTTAACATTTTTATAACAGGTTATTATTAATATTCAATTTACCATAATTGCTCTATTAAACTTCCGTCTCGTCGCCCATGCTTAACAAACAAGCCGCTTTATAAGTGCTTCAAATTCGGTTTTTTGCTGTCTTAATTGAGATTCTATAAACCTTAGAATTATTAACCGCTTTAGTCATTTTTGAAAATTATTTTTTTCTGTAAGAAAACGATAACAAATATTAAACATTTTATTGTAATTAACAATTAATACCCATTCTAATGACGTATAACTAGGTTAAAACTTAAAATTTTAATATAATAAAACCTTGTTCCAATAGATACACTACCGCAACAACAATAGCTGGAAAGATTTAGTTTTAAGAGAAAAATGGCATTCATTTTGGTATACCGGGTGATGCATCGCCGGGCGGGACATAGGAAATCCCATGTAATTTTTAATGGGGTCAATTATTGGCTCCCTAATTATTTTAGGGAAAAATTCTATTAAAGTTTATTGAAGAGCATGCAAATCTACGTCCATGGTAAAAACTTTAGATTTTTCGGTTAACCCGTTTGCTAGTTAGATGCTAAAATATTTTTAAAAATTATTACATTATTATCGCCTCATATTTATGAACAACAATAAAAATACCAGTTAGCGTGACATACCGTTGTCATTTTTAAATTAAGTGCTTTATTATTATCAAAAAATCGTACAGTGAAAAGATTAAAGTTGTATTTATACAAACGAATTAAGTTAAGTTAAACTAATCTAGAGTAACAAATTTCAAGAACTTATGATATTTATAATATTTATCTGCTTAAATAAATTATTAATATTATTACAATAACTAATATGTTGGAAATAAACTTAAGATTTAAGAAAATTTTCAAATATTCCTCCATTGACTGATAGACAATAACCCAGACGTTCATAAATTTTTTTTTTACATTGGCTAACTGGTAAATTGAAATTTTATTGCATTCTGCAGAAATAGCATTTTTTAACTCATCTAGATTAGAGTAATTTTTATCCTTGTATATCATGCTTTTTAAATGGCCGCAGAGGAAGAAGTCATTTGGCGAAATATCAGGAGACCTGGCGGGCCACTTTATGGTGTGATGTAGGCCAATAACATTTTCATTAAAAGCATTGTGTAAATATTCCCGAACAGCCAGGGTCAATTTATTGAAAGTCATTATAGAATACTCAAAGAATCTTGCTTCGTAAAATTTTAAATTTTCAATAAGCTGTTAAAAATGCCCATTTATTTCGCGGATTCTTAAAATTGGATGTATCCAAAACAAAGATATCTTTTTAATATACGCCTTCTTCATGTAAAACCACTTGTAGTGGCCACCGGTGGCGACTGCAAGCAGTGACGAATCCAGAGGAAGGGGGGCGAGCCCTGTGAGCCCTACAAAACACATGGTAGTTGCCAGTTTGATCCTGAAACTTTTAAAAATGTGAAATTGTACAGGGTGACGCCCTTGCAGGGTATAGCGAAAACTAAAAGAGTTAGAACAGATCTGATTGCGCATGCAATCTCCATTTCGATTTTTAAAACAAATTGAAGAGTAAAAGCAAACCATAGCAAACTTAATTCGTTTTGGAGATAAAAAGTGTATTTTAAATTTTGTCAATTTGGCCAGGCACTCGTAAGTCGCTTAATATTAAAGATAGAAGAAAAGATTAAATAGAAGAGTTTTAGGGATTTTCACGTAGAATTTAGTGGCGTACCAACATTATCTCCATTTACTTTCATTTTAAAGTAATAACACAAAGTTGTTTTTTTGTTAAATAAAACACCCTATATATTTTATTACCAATAGGAAGGTCTCCGTAAAAGCTATAGGCAATGCCATATTTGATATATTTATTTTTTAACAGTTTCAGAAATATGGTCATCATTAGGATGATAGCTACTATCATTCACTTACAAAACTTTAGGACTCGTTAATTTTCATAACAGAAAATTGATGACAAAAATTATACTTAGAACGTTAATAATAAACATATAGGGGGTCCGGAAATTGGGAGCACATATTTTAAGAGGCGATTCTGCGTCCAAAATAAACCCTAGTTTTCTATATAGATGTATGTCCAGAAGTGCTTCCTTACCAAGATCCGGGTACATAAATTAATGCTTAAAAATAAAACTTTTTGGGATTATGGTTATAAAAAAGTTAAAAAACGTATTTTAGAATGAATCTAAACACAAACGGTGGAGTTAAAAGTTTAAAAATCTGTTAAGTAAAGGCGTTCTTTATAAACCGAAAACGACGTGGAATATTAATAGAAAGGGGAATTTGAATTTAAGCCCTATTAAGCCAAAAACAAACTATTTTTCTTTTTTGAAATGATCTAAATGTACTTCAGAATAACAAATCTTTACCATTTTCTTCTAATTTAAGGGCAATAAGGGATATTTACGACAGTTTATTAGAGTTCGACATTAATAGGGCGTCACTGTTTTATTGCCCTTAACATTAGAAATATTAAAATAAAATTACTTTCATGTAATGTAGCCAAAAAAGAAAGACAAATTGACATTATGATTAATTGCCTACAATTTAAATAATGGTATAATAGTATTTATTATACAATTAAATTATATAAAGTAATGAAATGTATATATGTATTTTGTGATTGTTCACAGTCACTTACTCCTTACCAAGACAATGACGTTTAAAGTTAAAAATATTATATTTTTTCCCACAAACAGATCTCATATAAATTTTCTTTCGCCCATGATAAAATACATACGATTCATGGGATATGTTCCAGATTACAATTTTGTTTCAAGACGGGTGGAACATAAAAAAACCTTTTTGATTTTAAGATTTATAATATTAAGTATTATATTCTGCGTAGAGATAAAATTGTTTATAAGTCTAAAAAATTATTTTGTTTCATTACCGCTTTCTGTATGGATGTTTTATTATATCAGTTCAATTTTATGCTTTTTATGTGTTGGAGTCAACATGCTTGGATCACTGGAAAAAAGTGACCGTTATGAGGCATTTTTTCAAAAAGTTTTTAGATTGGAAAGCAAGTTTTATAAATTGTTTTTTCTGAGTCAATCGAAACGATCACTTTTTATTTTTAACAATATGTTTATTTTTATTACTGTAAACGTAGCTATTTTACTACTCTTTGTTAATGATTTTTGGCAACAAGTTAAAAATAATACTCTAGCATATTTTATTGTGGCTATACCTCGTCTAATATTTCCTTATCACCTATTTTTATCTAGTTTTCTTATTAGCAATAAAGCCTTATATTTCAGAGATAAATTATTTGAGATTAACAATAATCTTCTATGTAATTGGAAGGAAAAAGGATACCTAAAAATTATTATTCTCTCCAAAAACATCTACTTGGAAATAGCAAACTGCTTTGATATGTTTAATAACCTGTGTGGTGGTTATTTGTTTTTAACGATTCTGACATACTCAATAATGCTTTTGTCTTACCTACAGTATTTATTTTTGGAAATTATTGAAGTTCGTTCTAACCAACCTAAAGCATTATTTCCCCTCGTTAATAATTTTATTGCAGGGGTAAGTTTAATTGCTTATTATATTTTTTTTTCTTGTTTGACAAATCTTAAAGTATAATTTTTATTGTCAAGTAGATTTTTTTAAAATAAAACAACATGTTTATTTGAACAAATATTAAGTCTGTTTAAACTCTACACTATACCTTAATTTTTGCTGGTTTTTGAGATATCAGCAGTATGCTGATTTACTCATTAACAATTAAAAGTAAAGAATTAAAATAATCTTTGATTTTAAATATTTCTGATACAGTCAGAATGACAATCAATATAATAACATGTAATTAATAACCTTTCATTGTAAGAACTACAAATAGGTATTTTATTTTTATTTTTAATTTATTCTAGACACATATTTACTTACCTGTACTAAAAAACAGCAATTAGAGTATTCCTTTTACCTTGTAGAACCGTTCTGAACCGTTCTCTGAACTGTCAATAGTGCCAAGAACGGTTCTACAACATGAAAAAATGTCAAAAAATTGTAAAAGGAACACTCTTGGTGTCGTTCCGGGCGGTTCTAGAGCATAAAAGGAATACACCAAATATGTCAATAATGGCTAATTGTTAGGTTAAGTAATTAAATAAGTATCTAAAATAAACTAAATGGAAGACAAACCTATTAAAGTTCTTACAATGAAAGGTAATTAGTTACATTTTTTGTCACTTTGACAGTGACAGAATTATTTTAAAATAATTATTACCAAAATATTATTTTTTTCTTTACTTCTGGTTGTTAATGAGTATGTCAGCATATTGTTGATATCTCATAAACCAACAACAATTGACGTATTGTACGTTATACCCTTTTTGATTTAGAATTAATTACTGCTATGCCCCCATTTGAGGGCGTAAAATCGCACTTTTACGCCCTAGGGCAAAAAAGTATTTAAAACAGCCGCATTTATAAAACAATAATAAAATTAAATATTGCCCCACTTTTTTTTTTGTAAAACAACAATTTATTTAATTAAACATACGGTAAAAGTTTTACAATTGAAAAATTAAAAGCTGGGAAAGTTTCTCCCAACTACAGAGAATGCTTGTATATTTTCAGTCGTACAAAAATATTGTTTGCACCTCTGGCGTAAAGCACTTTTACGCCCACAGCTGATTATTGGCCTCGCGGAGCTCGAGCAACAACTTTCAGCCGCGGGCGTAAAAATGCTATTTTACGCCCTTGGTACAAAAATAACTATTACATTGTTTTGGTCCTTTTAAAAAACGTCTTGACTTTTAAACAATAAATTAATTATTATTATTTTCCATTACATTGTTTGAAATAAAACCCTATTTTCCAATATGGTAATAAGAAAAAAATTATGAAAGTTTAAAAATGTTAGGATAAATCTAAACACAGAACAAAAACATGAAAATGACGTTAAAAATGTGTAAAATAAAGACGTTTTTTATAAGACAAAAACGATGTGGAATATTAATATAAAGGGGTTTTTAAATTTAAGCCTTATTAAACCCAAAAAAGAAAATCTATTTTTTTAAAATGATCTAATAATCTTACATTACGTTATTTTGAAATTTAATAATAGTAAGGATAATTTACGACGGTTATTATAGATTGATCTGAACCCTATACGAAGTAGGTCAAAAAAGTGAGTTTTTTTAATTGTTCAGTAGGACGTTTTTATTTTAAAATATGACATAACTTTAAATTTAAAAAAATTAATAATGTTTTTCCCTTAGTTTAAAAATAAAAGGAGTTATCTTTAATGTAATTCTAGTTAATTGGCATTTTTTTTTTTTTTTTTAATCTTTGGACAAACCACGAAGGCTAAAAGCGTAAATACTAACGTAGGGTAGGGCGGGGCTAGTTGAGCAATTTTTCACTTGATCGGTTATAGCGTCTCAAAAATAAGTCTTAATGGCTTATAACGCATACTGATGAATTAGCAATTTATTCCTTATTAATAGTGTCCATAGTAGTTTTTTTCTAATAAGTCGAATTTAGGAGCTACATCTAATTTAATGTAGATAGTCAAGTATGCCCAACGTACCCCATAGGTGGGGTAAGTTGAGCAAGGGTATGGGGCTAGTGGAGCACTTAGAAAGTAAAGTCAAATCATAGCTTGAATGTTAGATACGTTTACAATAAAAATACATTTTGAAAATTTGCTTTTTATATTTACAATCTTATACTGACAAAACAACAAATCTTATTAATAAAACAGCAACGTACCTAGCTTAGCTTAACTATTGGATTTAATATCTATCAATTCCTCTTCGTTTTTTAAACTTTTTAAGCAATTTTCGTTTGCTTCTCTTGTAATGCCTTCTGTATCTGTTAAAATTGCAGCTTTTCTTGTACCAGCCTTTGGGTATGGTTGAACTATTTCCAGAGAAAATTTATAAGTTAGATAGGTCAGCTCGTTTTCTTTGTTGCTTGTATAAAGTTCGGGTTGCAGCCTCTTTTAAATCTTGAGAAGACTTTAGTGCTTTACTGTTAGAAGTCCGTATCCTAAAAAATAAAACATTTATACTTAAAACCGTGGGGTTAGTTGGGCAACTGTAGCTCAACTAACCCCAACCTGAAATTTTAAGAAAAAAGTGAATTTATTAAAAACCGGTTAGAATTGTATTCAAAATCTTTGTACATATTAAAACTGCAATAAATTTACTTAATATTAACACTTACCTGATTGAGAACGGAATACATTTAACTAATACAGATAAAATTTTCCGGCTTGCAATTATTTTACTTTTAATCACAAAATAAACAATGCGCACGGATAGTTTTCTCGATCACCGCGTCACCACTAGCGGTTGCACAATCAGTTCCCCTCGCGCAACCCCTTCTTTGGGCTATTTAATGCTTTCGCGTGCGGTCGATAGTTTTTGAGATATTTTGATTGCCCAACTTACCTCTATGCTCAACTAGCCCCTCCCTACCCTACCGTGGGTGTCTTAAGCGAGGTAAGAGGGAGTTTGTTGACACGGGACTTAAATACTTGAAGATTTGGGGGGAAGAAAAGACCTCCGCGGGCAGCAGGTTCCACAATCTAGAAACTCTAGGGATAAAAGAACGAACAAAGTGAGAAGTTCGGGGCCTGTCCAGTTGGACCGTATAGGGATGCATACGCGCGGAACCACGAGAATCTCTGTTGGGAACCGTAAGTGGAGAAACTATACTGGACAATTCTTCAAAGTAAAAGCCATGAAAGTACCTATAAAAAAGCGATAAATCCCCCACAGCCCAACGATGGGCAAGGGAGGGAAGCCTTTCTGTAAGTGAAGGATCATTAATGAGGCGAATAGCTCTTCTACTTTTTTGAGGCTGCCGCGTCTATAGATACAATGTGTTTATGCCAGTTATAGTTACTTTGTGATGTGACGCCCACAAGATTGAAGGGGTCTTTTCTCTGTAAAACTTGGCCGCTCATAAGTAGAGGATGAGTATTTGATGACTGATATTCGCGACAAGAAACATGATTGTGTTTTGGATGTAATAAAATGAACAAGATTTTTGCGCCCCAATCCAATATTAAATTAAGATCCTGCGAAAGAGATATCTGCATCGCTCTGCGTTTGTTTTCCAAGTCACAATTTATTTTCGAGATATCCATCATCAAACTTCAAAAGCAAATTTACCCTATTTTCACTATATGCCTCCATCTCTTAGCAACCAGTTCTTGATTTGAGGCTAAACTGGCACTCAATATTTGATTTCTATCTATTAAAACTCCATTTTTTATTTATTTTATCCCTTTTTTCCACAAAATTGTAAAGCTTCACTTTCGCCACCGAGGCTACTATGAGCCATTGCGGTGCCATGCCGATTGAAATGATTGAAAGAGAAGCTTTGCACTTGTATGGAAAAAATGGGTAAAATCAATAGAAAAATGTGTTTTTAATAGGTGGAAATCAAATATCAAGTGCCAATTCAACGGAAAACTTAAGAATTGCGTACAAAAAGAAGGGGAATTTGGTAAATATGGGTTAGTTTCCTATTTAGGTCTGATCATGAATATCTCGAAAACGAAACAACTCCGACTAAAAATACTTCAGATCACGAATATTTTAGCAATGACTAAAGCTTTGTAGGTATGTAGTAAGAATAGGGCATCGGCTACGTTATAAGCGGTAAGGGGCGGATTGGTGCCTCTAATATTTATGCTAGCACAAAAGAATATACAGTGCATTCAAATTAAAACGAGCCTCTCCCTATATATAATTTGGTTATTTGTGCACTTATATAATTATATTTTTAAGGAGACACATTTTTGTGTAAAAATTTACTTGTTCAAGGTTATCTCCTTCCCCTCCAACACAAACGTCAAAAAGTTTAAATGGGAAAGGGGTCAAATGGTACCTTATCTTAAAGGGTTTTAAATTGTTCCTTGAAAAAATGAAATTAAAATACCTGTTATCTTTAGCTCTTGTAACATTTTTATTTTTAAGAATATCAGAATTAAATTTGGTAAGTAGGTATATCACTTAAATGTGCAGTATTTCATGAATTCAGTTGTTTTCTGTTATTTCCGGGTTAGCCAAAAACGACCTCATCTGTAATATTTAAAATGGGACACCCTGTATATAGGGTTGCCAACCCTCCCGATTTGGGCGGGAGTCTCCCGCTTTTCTAACATGTCTCCCGCCACCCGGCAAAATAGTAAAAACTCCCGCTTTCAAACATTACCTAGTACCAGATTAAAATTTAAAAAAAAATAAATGAAAAAGTCACTATACAATGTAATAATTTATTATAAACAATCTGACAACAGCGCTATCGGTAAATCACCGGCCCGAACACATCAGCTGATCGGTTTCAAAAACGGAACCACGCGTTTATTTATTGCCTATATGGATGGTGGAGGGGCCTACTAGCTTTAATACGGAGCGGCGCGGCGCTTGGTATTATTCGCGGCACAGTGGCGGCTCGCAGGTCTAAAAACAGGTGTAGTGCAGGAAGGGAAAACTATCAAAACTCTAAGTACAAAGTCTTGATATCTAAACTAACCTAAATTTTATACACCAAATCAATCCTTCTATCTTTTAATGCAGCAAATTTATCAATTATATCTTCATAAAATGGTTGAGTTTTTATCAGTTCCTGTAGAAGCTCCTTTGGAATTGAAATATTGGCAAAAGATAAAAGTCTATCTTGGGATAAAGTGTTTCTTAAGAAAGTTTTAAAACGCTTAAAACAAGAAAAATTCCGTTCCACAGACACGCTTGTCGACGGCATCGTTAAAATTAGCGAAAAAAGTTTATACGCCTCGGTAAAAATGTCTTTATTTGCGCCAACTTCACTAACTGCTGCAATAAAATATTTCTATAACTTTCATCAGCAAATATTAGGTCAAGTTTATTTTTGAGCCGCTGATTTTTTGAAAATGATTTGGCATATATCTCCAATAAATTTTGAAAAGAATCAGTGGAAAAAGTTTGGTTATACTGGCCAAACTTTGCAGTATCAGCAAGACAAAGAAATTGTAGTTTGTAACAATTTTCGAATCTTACTTCCATTTCCATCAAAATATGATTTTATATTTCATAGAGAAATGCTCTGTACTGTACTTTAATTTCTTCCTGTGAAAAATCACTGTCGCGAATAATACTCAAACGGAAACAATCGAAATAATACGTGAAAACCAACGAAACGACCAAAACCTATATTATCTGCACAAAATTATTTCTTTAAGGCTAGCTATTTACCAAGCAATACACCTGATACTCCCACCCGCGATTCTGGCCGCTGGCAAGTATAGCGTTGTCATGGCAACGGAGCGTCAAAGCTCAAACAAAACCCGCATGAGATGTATACTTCAATACTTCGGTCCGTTTTATATTTGCAATACACCAATACACTTGCTGATCGCGGATTGCGATCTCGCGTTGCCGAAAGCGGAGGAAAGCGAGTCGCGGCAGCGGTTAATTTATATGCTTGATTTTCCATGGCGAATTTTACAAATAAGGAATAGAAATGAAAAAATTAATTGAATAATAGTAATATGTTTTTTTATGTTTTATTATTTATTTTTGGTGAAGTGGCACTTCACTTACTACACTTGAATAGCCGCCACTGTCGCGGCAGTGTTTGGTATTGTTCGCGGATATAGGAAAGTAATAAAATTTCTAAATTTACGGTGAAATGGCGAAGGTGCAGGAAAAATCCTTTTTTTTAAACTCCGTGACAATGACCTCCCGCTTTTGGTTTTCTAAAAATGGCAACTCTACCTGTATATTTTTATTTATTTGAATAGGAAACGTCATTCCGATTACAATGCATCTTCGTTTGCTACTTTTCGACACCTAACCTTTATTTATGGCACTCCTAAATCAAAAGTTAAAAATGTATAGGTTAGATGTCAAAAAGTACCAAATAAAGTGTCATAGTACTTGAAATGAAGTCTCATACTTAAATAAATAAAAATATACTGGGTGTTCCATTTTAACAAATAGAGTAAGGGTCGTTTCCGGCTAAACAGGAAAGTAACAAAAACAATTGAATCCATGAAATAATGCAAATGTAGGTGATATACCTACGAACCAAATTTTATTTTAATATTCTAAAAAATAAAAAAGTTACAGGAAAACTACTGAACCGATTTTGAAAAACTTAAGTCTGTTGAAGAGAGAATATAAAACCCTTTAAGGTAAGGGGCCATTTCCCATTTAAACTTTTTGGCGTTTGTGTTGATTGGGGAAGAGGATAACCCTAGCAAAATAAATTTTTACAAAAAAATGTATCCCCTTAAAAATTAAAATTGACGTGTTTCAGGAGTTTTTTCATGTTTACAAAATACATAATTATTATAGGGGGTGGCTCGTTATTTTTATTGAAATGCACTGTATATAATAATTAGGCAGCTGCAAAATACGTAAGCGATAAAGCAGTACCATTTGCCGAACAAATATTTTAGAAGTAGCACGACCCCGAACACGGCAGCAGACTGCAAACCGCTGACGGCATCGGCAGTGGCAGAGCGCTATAATTATTTCGCTTTCTCCTTCGGGAGTCGAATACTGAAAATCGGTATTCGAATACGAATACCGTAAAAGAAAGTATTCGAATACCGAATATTTGAATATGTGGGAGAAAAAAGTATTCGAATACTCGGTAGTCATGAATCCCCGGAATCGGTATTGGAATACCGATGATTAAAAACTTGAAGAGCAAAAAGAAAAAAACGGTCCTCAACTCCATTTTTCGTAGTTTTGTTCTCTTTTGGTACTCCAACCATGACAATTTTAGTATTCGATCAAATACTGCTCCAACATTGCGGGTAAAAAATATTCATCGAATACTGCAAAAGTATTCGAATACACACTCCCGAATACTAACCAATAAAGTATTCTGTCGAATACCGAATACCAAACACACAAGTGTATTCAAATACTATTCGAATACCGGCAAATGTATTCTGAATTCTATTCAGAATACTGAATATTCGAATACGACCCAACTCTGCTTTGCGGTTACCACAAACCATCGCATGGTAGCTATAACCGACCACCGCTACAGAAATTTGCCGCTTGTATCGGATCCGAAGCCTGTCGACTGTCGGAAGAATCATCTTCACCTCAGAAGCAGTTGGACTCAAGTCCACTTTTTAAAATTTTTAGGACAGCGAAAATCTTTACACCTTAAGCCCAAATGCATCTGAGATACAGATTTCTTTGTGGTTGTACTTGAAGAGTGCTATGTCAGCAAAAAGGATTTTTTCTGTACATACATTTTCTCCAAAGTTTTCTTTTGGTTAAAATATATAGACTTTTTCCTTTTGTTATCATATTTGACAACTGTTTATTTAGTTACAAACAGGTATAATAGTTAAAAACCATCGCCTTCTAGTTGTTAGAATTGTACTAATGGCTCTAGTACAATTTAAAAAATCTAGAGGGTGGTGTTAAAAACAATTACTAATACATATTTCTACAATGTTCTATAAAACTAAACAGTACTATGTTCATCGAATTATGTATGAATGATTAAATTTATATTTTTATTGGCCTACCCAACTACTCAATTTTCCGTGATTTTGTCAATCTTTTGCCAGTACGGAATTTTTACCTTCTATAGTAAAACTTGAAATATTTCTTCTTTGCAATGAGATTCATTCTTTATATGAAACTAAATATGGAAAAGGGTGGAAGAATCTAAAATCAACTAAAAATATTTTTGGCATAATGGACATTTGTAGATACTTTATAACGGTATCAAAATAAAATTACTAATTATATTTATTTCACCTTATATTTATTGGACAGAAATTACTTACAAGAATAACTATTAAGTACATAGAAATATATCCAAACAAAAAGGTAACAATAAATAATACAATAATAAGAAATAATACTTATGTAAATTCGGCTTAGTAAATCAATAATGCACTACAAAAATGTAAAAAATAAATAAAATAAAGCATAAAGATACATAAATTTAAAAATTTGTGGCGTAACTGAGAAACAATATTTACAACAAAAGGAAATTGTGGGCTAATTGTTGTCCGGCCCTCCAATATAGTTACGCCAGTGTAGGGAATGTTTATTGTATGTGACTAGATTTACTGGTAAATAAAAATAAGCACCCTGTATATTTAAAAATTACTAATTAGCATAAAACTTTACATATAAAAATTTTAAATACAAATAGGTGAGTGTTTATTTTTAAGCGGCACAAAAATATTCTTTTCTTCATATTTTTTAGGCAAATGTAAAGTCCGCGCGTCTAGTAAAGAGGCCACCGCATCATCATTATCTACGCGAAATCTTTGTAACTCTCTTTCAATCGCGGTTTCGAGAACTTCGTATCGTTACCTGGGAAGTAGGCATTTTAAAGTTTTGATTTAAAAATTAATAACATTTTAAATACGGGATGAAGGAATAACAGGAGATTTTGCGCAGAAAATGATGAACGTCGGTGGCCTTTTTACTAAACGCGCGGACCCTATCACCTACAACTTTTAAATATTTGAGTATAATAAAAAGGGTACTAATATTTATTACGCACCCCTTGGAAGTGAGTAGTTCAAATAATTATAGTATACGAGGTATATTCAGAATTTAAAAAAAATCATTTTAATCATTTTTAAGGTGATGTGAATAATGAAATAATGGAAGTTTATGCATGTTAGATTAATTAATTATTATTTTTTAAATTTTGATTAGGGGATAAACTAAAAATGATTTTTGGGTCAAAAATTGTAGGTGATATAAAATTGAAAACAACTTCAAACAACACTTTTGATCGACAAAGATTGTGTTCTAGAGATTGAGACTGTTAAACACGGTGCACACACAACAGTTTGACAAAGACAAAATTTCCTATATTTTATAAATGTAGGGTACAAGGAACATCTTGTAAATTTAGATATAAAAATGAATTACCTAATTAATGATTCTAAAACTTTTTTAAAAATTAAAACTAATTTTAAAGTAAAAAAAAACGTGTTTTCTGATCCGACAAAACATCAAAAACATTTTTTTACGAATACTCTAATATTTCATGTTTTAATATAGCAAAAGTTAATTATTTTCAAGATAAAAATTGTGAAAAATAGAACCTTTCATTGTTAGCTTGTTGCGTTAGTTGTCCTAGATAATCCTGGAATCCCCCGATGGTTTCCTCAAGAGTCCACCTTCCGGAAGTTGACACAATAATTAATTAAATTTAAACTCTTTTAATTTTCATTAGCCAGCTGTTAATAAAAATGTCTGATATCGAACTATTATCTTGAATATCACCAACTCTGGCTTTCTGATATGATAAAAAAAACTATAATTTTATTTAAAATGAAATTGTATAAAATAGCTAATCATACCATTAAAAAATATTTTTAATTAATTTTATTTTAGAAACATAGGTATATAGAAACTATGAAACTTATGTTTATTGCCCAATTTTGCTAAAAAACTTAGTCGGATTTCCTTGTGTGCCTCCGTTATTTCACATATATTTAAATTTGTCAAAACATTTTTTAGTATAAAATAAGTACACCTATCGTATAGAAATTTGGTATCACAATTTTGTGCAAGATAAGTTTACTTAAAACTTAGGTTTTAACTCTTCGACTACCTAGCTTGCTGAAGCCGTTACGACTGGGCTTGTGTCCATTCCTAGAGTCTGAAAAACGTGGTGGTTTTGCACGCGTTTCAAACACTACATCTGAATCTGTGTCGCTGTCTGATAGATGACCTTTTCTTGAGGAAACTAAAAATGAAATGTCGTTTATGTTGCCTGTTTTTGTAAACGTCATAAATCATGAATATTCTGCGGGGGAGCACGACACTCGATTCGATCAAATCGAGCAAGTCGATGCGCATCTCCACAAACTTGGCGACGACACTCTATCGAGTTTACTACCTCCAACAACAGATAGAAAAAACTAAGTAAAGGAAGGTAAACCAGACCGAACTTCGTGGCTCAACCAATGGAGATGAAGATCGACCCACTCAATTCATCAAATCGAGTGTCGTGATCCCTGCTGATCTATTAGAACATAATATACAGGGTGTTTCCTAAATACGGAACAAATCTTAAGGAGGTGATTTCTTATGTTTTTTTTTAATGAAAAAAGTTCCCATAGACCTAATGGCAGGGGAGCCCAAGGGGGATTTCGGGATTCACTACAGCGCGGCAGAATAATATAGTGTAGGATAGCTTGTACCCGAGTAAGTATCTCCACCAAATATGAGCTTTGTATACAGGGCCAATCATAAAAACAAAATTATATCCATCAGAAATTGTCGAGCGCGTCAGATTAAAATAGGGTGAGTTAATTACATGCTAAACAGTGTATATTCCACTAATCTGACAAGTTGAGAATGACATAAAGGAAACAGGGGGCTACAAAAAAACGTCAGTTTAACATTTTTGAGCGTAGCTTATAATTCAGGGATATATAATACATAAAATATATAATATGATATGACCCGAACAATTTCCACAAAGCGAAATAATACTAGTATTTTTTGACATATTTAAAAGCCGCTTCCCCCACCGATGAAAAGGTATACATTATATAACATTTTTGTCTTCTTATCATCCAAGTTTTGTAATCCAATAGGTCTCTATGACGCTCGAGTAAATCCCCATTTAGCATCGTGTGCTCCCCTACTATAATGTCCGGAGTGGTTTAATTTCTGAGATAAAGAGCGTTAAATTTTTTTAGAAAAAGTCGATATTTTTATATATTTTAATTACCTTTTAACTGATTTTAAATGAAATTTGGTACACTTACTAAATGTCATAAGGCGCTGATAAAGCTTTACCTAGATTAAAGTATGCCACTGACTTTTTATGAAGTTTTAATATTTGTTTCCCGTTGAGTAACACCCTGTATAATAGATTAAGACAGTTGTCGTGGTATAGGAGTAGCGTCAAAAAATTCTGCATTTTTGTGTAAATATTAAATACAATGACATTATAATACAATTACTCTTAAAATTTGAAGTCGATCGACCACTTAGAATTTAAGATAAATTCAATTAAAAATTGGATATTTAACATGAATGTTATACGCTCTTTGTAGTTCTGTATTCGTTTCTTAGTTTAAAAAAAAAAGTTACAAATATTTTCCAAAAACTAACAGTCCTTTAATGGATTTGGGAGTAAAAAAACGGTTTAAACTTTAACAATTTATAAAGCCGGCTACTTATTACGCGGTACTTGGCGAGTAACTTGACTCGGAATACACTTGGCAAGTATTTGTCTAGTTCCAAGTAAGCTATCTACATTACGCGTCTACTTATAGAATTGCGAGTTTTGGAAAGTACAAATAAACAACAACAAGTAGTTTTTAAGGATGGTCGAAAGTGAAACGACAGTTTTAGCTGCTTTTGTAACAATCAGTTGTGGTTATATTTTATTAAAAAATATAAAAAGAAGTACAAAGGTAGGGCGGTGGGTTCTATCTTTTAACAATAGTAAAGTAGGTCATATACTTCATTGGGGTTTTTGTGGAGTTTGTGGAATGCATCCCAAATAACAGGTTCTTTTTCATAAAAATCTAAGAATTGCAAACTTAAATCAATGGACGAATCCATTGTAAATACCACACAAAAAGAAAACTTTTCACATAAACACAATAATTGAAAGGTGATAGATGGTATTTATTTGGGTACATGCCAAAATAAAATTAAAAGTACTAAAAAACAAAAAAATATTAAACAAGTAAAAGATAATTAAAAATCGACGTTTCGGTGGCAAATCTGCCACCGTTGTCAAGATAAATGTAATAAAAATAATAAAAATAAAAACTTACTATTATTTAGGTTTTAAAATTTACTATTTCTCTGTTTTTTTTTGTTTTTTGAATATGAATTTTAAAACCTAAATAATAGTAAGTTTTTATTTTTATTATTTTTATTACATTTATCTTGACAACGGTGGCAGATTTGCCACCGAAACGTCGATTTTTAATTATCTTTTACTTGTTTAATATTTTTTGTTTTTTAGTACTTTTAATTTTATTTTGGCGTGTACCCAAATAAATACCATCTATTAAATGAATCCGCCAAACTACAGAACATATCTTCAATTGAAAGGTGGCTGCGAATACCGGTCAGTCTATTTTTTGCCAATACTAAAATAATAGCATCATCAAATACCTAGTACCCAATATAATACCACTGTTGCTAATTACAACAAAAAAGTTCGAAGTCCTCGAAAAAAACGTTTAAAGGTACAACCACAGCTTAACAATATTCGCCTTAAAATATTAAAGCGCAAATACCGATAAAATCTGCCAATCAGAGTTATTCCTCGAGACCATTCAATTTGACTTGCCAAGTAACGCGTAATGTAGCGCCAGTAAATAAATTCCCAAGTCAAGTACTTGGGTCCTTTGACTTGTGATTGTTTTCCGCTACTTGCCAAGTCTAAACCAGTCGTCGTATACACCTCTTGCTACTTACCAAGTACTTGGCAAGTACCGCGTAGTGAGTAGCCGTCTTAAGAAAGTACACACTAGCGAAACGGACAGAAACAACTTGGCAAAGCTGTAAGCGAATATAAATATTATTGACGCGATAAATTTGAATGGATAAAAATGTAAGTACAAAACACTGTATTTACGGATCGATCTATACTGTACACTGTACATGTACAATGATTCAGTTCAGATACAGTGTATAATGGTATTCGCGCTTAGTAACGTCTCAACGGTACAGTCTTGCATAAAAATTGTAGACCACTTAGCTACAAGCTTGTGTACTTTTTCAGTGTGCAAAATCTAAATTTTTCTGACAATATTGTACCACGACAATTACCTTAAGGTAATTTTTAAATTAAATACCAAATCGCTTATGAAGCTTGTAAATATGAAGCAATAATAATATTTATTACTTTAAAACTTTAAAGTCAATTAAAAAAAAAAACTTACAAGGTGGTAGATCATCAGTGTCCTCTATAAGCTTGTAGTTTGTAGGTTTACTTGTATCATGTCTGCTAAGGCACCACCTATAGCACAGATACACAAGAGCCCATGAGCAGCCCAAGAATGTAAGAACTCCACATATCAGTCCCAGGACAACATAAAGAACGCTCCAACTACAATCTGAGTCTTCCTCAGTCTTTAAATATACTTTAAACATATCCTAAAAACAAAGAATGTATAACAATTTTACCACAAACATTTTTAAATGAAAAATTACTTCAATTTAATGCTACTGGGACATAGAAAACTTCCTTCCCTTTTTGTTTAAAGTTATTTGTTCTACTACCTTGTTAAAAGCACATGTTAAAGACTATAAAATTAAATAGTTTTTTTATCTTGAAAGCAAAATTAATGCCAAGCACAATATCATCTTTGGAGTTTTAAGTAACATTATTATGGCCATATCCTCAGGTGAAACTTCTTAACACGCCCACCGCTTTGAAAAAAAATCATTGTGTTCATGGTTTAATATTTTTAGTTAATTAAAAATGTATTTAAAAGACAATAACAAATTTTTCCTCAAACATACTAATAAAATTATTAGTTTTACCTATTCAGCTAAAGTAACTATTTTTAGAAAGCAATAAGGCCAAAATGCTTTAAAAATAACAAAAAAATGTTCTAAAAAATAGGATTTTATAAAAATAAATAATACTAAGATTTATGATAAACTCACATGCATCCAAAAACTTCACATTCACATTCCCTAGTAACTTCATTGCAAACTCCATGCCCTGAGCAGTTATTCTGACAGATGGCAGTTTGTAGCTTAGTAACAGAAAAGCCAAGTAGGCTAGCATCGACTTCCATTTTTTTCCTTAAGTGTCTTACAACATCATTGGCTGAAACTGGAACATTATCAGAACCTTCAAGATAAAAAGTAAGCTTGATCCTGTTGGTGCCTGGCTCAGGCTTGACATTGCGAACCTAAAATATAAAATAACATCTCTTTATGTCAATTTTCACCATATTCATCAGTTTTAGGCGATTAACCAATTATAAAATGGTATTTACCAATGAGTCGTGTTGACATTTAATTCATGTATTATAGTGACTGTCCTTTTAGAAGTAAGCATATTTGCATAGAAGTTAAAAAAATTGTGTCCGTGTGTCTTACTGTGCTACGAAAAAGGGAATACAGATTGTTTTAGAGATGGTGAATGTTTCGTCACATTACCTGACGTCATATTCAGATTAGGGGCAGGTCATGTATTGTAACATATATTAAACCAAAAGAAAAAAACTTCTTGATTTAGATGTTAGAATATATAACAAACTATTTTATTTAATTTAAAAAAAAACACTAAACTTATGGGAATTAAAATATTTTTAACTTACATTAGATACCACACTCACAGGTAATACAGTTTACCTTCTTTTTCTCCATTTGAAAATACTTTACCATCTTCAAAATAAGAACTTGTTCGGCTTCTGTTTATCATTGCGGCATATGTGTTAACGACCTATATTAAAAATACTAACACTTAACAGTAATCTTATATTAAAATTACAAACATTCAAAATTTTTCAAAAACTTACGCTGCACGAATAATTTGCGTTCATAAAGTTGCAGGTTAAACACAGGTTCACAGTACAGCAAAATAGGTCTGAATAGTCGGTTAGTTCGAAAAATAGGTACTAAACACTTATAATTTTCCTACTTACTCAACTCTTACATAAAAATTAATATTTGATTGATTACTAAGGATTTCTGTCAGACGTCAGTGAGAACAACAAGGTATAACGAAACATTCACCACCTGTGAAACAATCTATACAAAGTCCAAATTAATTTATAGACCTAAATTTGTGAGGTTACATAATCTAGTTATTTTATGAAACTACTATGCTTAAATAAAATTATTCCAGTGACCAACCTTTAAATCCTACAATACTTACTTGTACTTTAGATCCTTCCTTCACTAACAACGCCAATTTAGCCTTCAAGGTGTCAAACTGTGACTCAGTCAAAAATTTCGCATCAACGTCTATTGTCAATTCAACCAAATAAAACAGTTTTGGGTCATTTTTTACCACCACCGTAACAGTGTCGGTGTCACTAAGCCCTTGTTTGTCAAAAACTGTTAAATTGAAAATGTATGTACCCACAAATACATCTGTCAATATCAAAATGGGCGATTCGTCTGTTTTTTCTACGATGTTTCCAACAGCTAATGATTTCTCATCCCTAGTCCACTGCCACTTTACTATTTCCCAATCATCTTTAGAACAGGAACCATTGATTACTATTCCATTAACGGGAAGTTCTACAGTTAAATCGGGTCCTGCATTGGCTGTTGGTTTTTGATTTTGATCTAAAAAAGATTTCATTATAGTTTTTATTTCTGTAGAAAATATACTGCAGTTAATAACTATGCTGGTACCTGATACCTGATACCATGAAGTGTGGTTCCAAACTGCTACTTTAGAATCCTCTCATTATAATAAGAAAAATGGTCATATGTCAATTGATAAAACAGAGATCGAGGTTTGCACTCTCGTTACCAAGATACAGGGTGTTAAACTTTTCCAAAAAAAAATAAAATTTCGAAAACAATTATCTTAGTAAAATATGTTAGACTTAATATAAACGTCCCTTAAATAAGTATTTGTTGTTTTTGTAAAAAAAATCTAATAAGAATGAATTAAAAATTATTGATCATCAAAGCTTATTAAAAAAAAAATAAAACAACCAATTACACAACATTTTTATGAGAAATTAAAGCTATATTGTTATTTGCATATTTTAAAGAAAATATAAAAATATCACACTCATTTTCACATTTAGTGGCGTATTTTGTTAGAAATGTTCGTTTAAGAGCCGCTTGAGATGCCACTGGACTTTAAATAAACTTAATTAGTTTTTTGTTAATGTCATTATAAACTTCGCCAAATCACAACAAAATTGGGTAAAGAATATTTAAGATATTTACAAAAACATTTTTTGTGACAAGTTTCACACCGTTTTTTTCTTATTCTGATGAGAAGATTCTTCCATAGCAGTTTGGTACCGCCGGTCCGAATACCCTGTATACAGTCATTTAAAACATATACAAGGTGTTACAAATTCGAGAAGCACCATTACGATCTCGGATGCGCTAAGAGATACAGGGTGCGTTAAATTTGGATTTGATAAATTTAGAATTAAAATAAGAGTTCATTAAATTTAAAACCAAATATTTCGCCTATTAAAAAAAAACATAGTTAATGGTGGCTTAAAGACGAAACGTCAGATATTAAATTTAATAACATCTTTTTAAAAATTTTAATGTTAATTTCAGCAAGGTTGATATTTTTGTATTTGGTCTTGATAGTTTTAAAAACGTGTAAATCTTTTGCACTAAATCGTAATGCTTCATGTGTGTTTTTTTATTATTCTGATTGTTATTTTATGTGACCTTTATATACAGTGTGTCCCAGGATAGGTGTTACAATCTTTAAATGCCCTTTTGGGAAAACTGATTGCATGGTTCAAAACTGATAAATACAAAATTTTACTTCGATTGGTAATATACAGGGCGAGTTAAAACTAAAGATATGAAAAATGACCAAGAGTAAAGTACCTTTATTATTAAAAATGGGACAATATTTTATAAGGAAATGTTGTAGAGAATTAAATTTTATGTTAAAATTTAAAGTTAGAAGAATTAAAGTAAAAAATATTTTTGTCAATTTTTTACCTCATGCATTAACAGTTTTAAAAATACTTAGCTTAGGGCAGCGAATTTTAAAAAAATAGTAATATATATTTAATTTTTATTTAAATTCTGCTTCTTTTTGCCCAATATTTAAGTTGTAATGCCTAATGTAAAAATGGACAGTTACATTTCTTTTTAACCCTCATGCTTTAACCTCAAATTTTGACATAAAATTCTATTCTCCACAACATTTACTTATATTTTTTTTTCTATTTTTCATAATAAAAGTAGTTAGCTTCTGGGCATTTTTCATATTTTCAGTTATAACTCGCCCTGTATAATACCAATTAAAGTAAAATTATGTATTATTAGTTTTGGACCATGCGACCAGTTTTTCCAAAATTTCGTTTTAAAATCCAAAAATTTTTGGTCCATTTGTCCTCTTGTAACACCTATCATGGGACACACTGTATATGTATATTATTGTTATTTACTGTAGTTTATACTATTAAGCACTATTTGGAGTTTTTACTCGGTAATGTGTAGTTTGAATAAATTATAGAACAGAAAAAGTGGCAATAATAATTCCGCCCCGCTTGTAAATAAGTCAGAGTGTGTCCATTAGAAGCGCATTGCATAGGAACATACGCCAGAGGATTGTTATTTTGCTTCTTAGGCGGGTTTCTCGAACAGTACGCTGCACAAGGGCAAAGACAAAATTAGGTTTATGGGGGGAAGACAAGATAAAACTAATAATAGCATAAACATTTACTTAAAAAATCTATATCCTTGGAGATAAGTGTAATTAAAAAATAAAATTTAAAAAACAGTATGTCAACGATGGACTTTACAATAGCACAACTGAATCAAAAATATTAATGTTCAAAAGAGTTGTGTATGACAAATACTCTTGCTTCTTAAAAACAACTAAATTTACGCTGAGAAACATCTTTTCTCTTGTACAGGGACTCTTAAAACAACAAAAATATAAAAATAGGCCAGAAGAAAACTGCCTTTATTTTTAAAAATTTGGCCCAGTATGAGATAAAAAAGTTTTTTTAAAATGGAATGGGCATCCAATATCTAAAAGTTTTAGAATTTAATTTAAGATGGTAATGTTTATTTTATTATTCCTCATATGTTTTCACTTTTTTTCCTGAGTTTTAAAAGTAAAAAAAAAATACAATTAAATATATTTCACAAATCGTGACCTTGATTATATTGATTATTAAAACTAGGTAAATTACGTGAAAAAGGTGTAAAAATCAATAATAAAATTTGAAACTAAAATAAAACTTATGTTGACTTTATACAAAATTTCAAATGTTGGATGCTTATTCGATTTTTTAAAATCCTTTTTAACTGACACTTTGCTAAATTATTAAAAGTAAAGGCAGTTTTTTCATGATCTATTTTGACTTAGTTTTAAGGTCCCCGTCCAAACAAAAAACATTTCTTAACGTAAATCTTGTTATTTAAGAATCAAAAGAATTTACCACACGAGACTCTTTTGAGCACTAATATTTTTGATCCATAAGTCCATCCATGGAGACACTGTATAAGGATAACTTGATCCTTGAATCCTAAAAACTAATTTTTAAAAAACAAATGATCAAAGCTTTATTTGCATTTTTTTTTAATCAATAAGAACTGTAATACCTCCTCTGTATCTTCACCTTTTATACTGTTTTTGAACCAGTAGTCCAGGGGGAATACCTGATTTCAAAAAAAAAAAAAAAAAAAATTGCCTTTCAGCAAACTATTGGTATAGTTTTGTTAATTGCATCATAACTTTGTAAGAAAAACACTTCCGAACCAAAATAATGCGTTAGGGGGTAAAGGGGGTGCTTTATATTGGTAAAAATGGTTTTTTGCAATTTTAAGCTAAACTGTAAATCCTATTATGAAAAGTTAAATGTAAATGTTGTCGACGTTAAAAAAACCCACAACTTATGTCATAACCATTTTTACCCTAACCTCAAAAATTTTCGAGAAAAGTAGAAAAAACTGTTTTTTCGGTTTTTAATTTTTATCTTTTACAAAAATAGTTCGATTAAGCTGAAATTTAAAGCAAATATACTTTTTATCATTCTTAATATACTGTATTTTTTTCATCAATAAATATTCAGCCGTTATTATGAAAACTTACTTTAAAAAAAAATAAAATAAAATTTTCAACCGCCATTTTGACTTATTTTTTTTATCAAAAATGATTCGCTAAGGGCTCATTTCTTTCGTGTTTTTGTTAATTTTAAATGAAAGCAAAAAAAAATGTATCCTACTTTAAATGAACAAAATTGAAAAAAAACATAAAATATTGTCATTTTTCATTATACTCGTACATTGTGTTAATTTCGTCGAAAAATTAATACTATTTATTAAAGTTGTAATTTTTAAAGAATTTTTGAATATTTTGAAAAGTTTTGAAACATTTTTAAATGTGAAAGTTGGATTACAGGTACATAGTGTGACCCAGACATGGTGTTAGAAGAGGACAAATGGAACAAAATGTTTAAATTTTAAATCGGCATTTTGGGAAAACTGGTCGCATGATCAAACAAAGAAATACAAAATTTTGCTCCTATTGGTAATATACTTATAACTAAAAATATGAAAAATAACCTAGGGTAAAGTACTATTATTTTAAAAAAAAGAACAAAATTGTATAAGTAAATGTTGTAGAGAATTTATGTAATTTTACATTAAAATTTTTAGTTAAAGCATTAAAGAAAAAATGTTTATTTTCATTTTTTTACATGTTATGCACTTAAATAAGCAGACAGCACAATATTACTCACTTTGATTGACAATAACATACACTGTATCACTGGCAACATTATTGTTATCATCCGTGACGCTTACTTTTAGTGTGTACACTCCTTTTGTTAAGCCAGTTACATTTGTTTTGGAGGAGTTAGCGTTTTGAAAAGTAACAGTCGACGGGCCTTCTACTTGCTCCCACTTAAATGACGTTATTTTGTTATCATCCGAACTATTTGATGCATCTACAATCGCCCAAGTTTGTGGCAAGCTATGAATAAAATAACTAATTAACAGTTGAAAATATTAAGTTGGTAACTATGTCTATTAGCTGATTAATATATATGCTAAAATAACACAAAATTTCTTTTGGATTAAACGCGAAGACTTTTGACTTTTTAATAAAATAGTATCTTATTTTTTTAACATTACATCTCAGTTTTTGATCTGGCTTACTATAAACCTTATTTTTCTAAGAATATTGCTTGCAATTATGTAATGTATACAATATTTCAAACATCAAAAATTATTGAAATAACTTTAGAACATATGTGTATGTTAGCTAAATTCTAATATTTTGACACAACGAATCTGTGGCTTCTATGTATATCATTCATGAGTGGACATCCTGTATAAATTATTGCGGATTATAAATCATATCAGCCTATAGCCACCCTTACAAGGTTAATATTATTGTGCCAATATAGGAGATTGGACGTGTAGGAAGTTACATCGTGCAGTAAAAAAACTGGAACAAAAAATCTAGTTTTAGCTTTTTAGTCTAAGGGTCAGTCCTGTTTCGTGGCTGATCAGTGTCCACGGAGTTTCAAAGTGTATCCTATGGATTTTGACCCGCTGAAATCGAATTTCAAACTTGCTTTTGTGTCGGAAGTGACGGGAATTTGTTATAAACAATTTAATTGTTTATAAGACTCTAGCTTCTAAACTAAAAGAGATAAAAACATTTTTTTTTAAATAAAATCTGTTCCTTAAAAAATCTACAAAATAACGTTTTATAGGCATTGATTTGATTGTTAGAACTGGAGATATGGCAAAATATGTGCAAAAACATTGCAACATTTGCAAAAATTACGGCTTTAGGCAAATTTCACTTATAGCTTTGCTTGATTTTGGGTAAAGTTACTCTGTAATAGCTCAAATTAAAGGGAAAATTACTACCTTTAAAACGAAGCCTAATTTTTAATAAAAATATTTTTTATAGCAATGTTATTACAATTATAAACAGATATTTTTAATAAAAAAGGCATATAATTTGTTTATACGGTTTTTAGCTACTAAAAGTTTACATTATAGCAAAGCAAGTCACATATTTAAATTGTATGATTGAAGACAAAGAATTGGGTGTAAAATATGTATAATTTAAATATATTTTTAATTTGATAAATCAGTTTTAAAGTGCGCATCTCGTTACGCGCCAAACGGCTAAAACCGTATATAATAAGTATGAGTGTACGTAAGGCCATGAATGACAATATCTTCGACAATATGATTTTATTTTTCACTAAAATAAATAAATACCTATTTTATTTATCCAATTTATTTCTTACATATTTTCTCATTTATTTCTCATTTGATTGAACATGAATAATTATAATGATGTAAGTACAGTATGAAAATACTTTTAAGTTGTTGCGCATTTTTTAAATAAGAGAACATATGTCAAAAATAAAATCATATTGTCGAAAATATTGTAACTGATGCCCTTACGTACACTCATACTTATTATATACAGTTTTAGCCGTTCGGCGCGTAAGGACACGCGCACTTTAAAACTGATTTATCATATTAAAAATATATTTAAATTATACATATTATACACCACATTTTTGGTCTTGAATCGTACAATTTAAATATGTAACTTGCTTTGCTATAATGTAAACTTTTAGTAGCTAAAAACCGTATAAAAAATTATATGCCCTTTTTATTAAAAAATATCCGTTTATAATTGTAATAACTTTGCTATTAATATTATTTTGATCAAAGATTAGGGTTAGTTTTAAGGCTGGTAATTTTTCCTTTAATTTAAGCTATTACAGAGTTACTTTACTCAAAATCAAGCCGAGTTATAAGTGAAAATTTGCCTAAATACCGTAATTTTTGCAAATGTTGCAATGTTTTTGTAATCAGTTTGCCATATCTCTGGTTCTAACAATCAGATCAATGCTTATAAAACGTCATTTTGTAGATTTTTTTAAGGAACAAATTTTCTTTAAAAAATATTTTTATCTCTTTTAGGTTAGGAGCTAGAGCCTTATAAACAATTAAGTTGTTTATATCAAATTCCCGTCACTTCCGATACAAAAGCAAGTTTAAAATTCGAATTCAGCGGGTCAAAATCCATAGGAATACACTCTGAAACTCCGGAGACACTGAATCACAACCGGCCCTGGCCCCCAGACTATTTGGTATATTAGATAAATATGTTTTAATGTTGTCAAAGTTAACGTAATTTTTTCACAGCCACGTCAAAAAATGCCAAATATAAGGAAAGCGATTTCCTATAAACTAGAAGAGATGTCCCTACCTGGATTTTATAATTCCAGTTTTTCTTGAGGCATGATGGTACAATTAAACAATATTATATTATAATATATTGCGCTAATAATATTACTTTAACTTTAAAAATTGACCGTGTAAGGGGAGCTTATGCCATATCTTAAAACTACTATTTGCATTTACCTAATCGTTATATTTGCCCCAGCTTCAGCTACAGGTGGTTTGTTAGTAGGTGGTTTTACAAAAACGTGTACTTGGGCTGTACTAGATTGGTTCGCACTATCAGTTACTTTAAGGGTAAATGTGTACATTCCTACAAAACATTATACATTAAACTAATTTTAATTAATTCTAGTGGTACAAACAGTTTAAATATATATAAATAAAATCAAAGAAATAAAAATATATATCATATTTGTTTAATGGTTTATCAAAAACCGAGGCAAGAGAATAAGATGGTTTACAGAGGCGCGGAGCGCCAAAGTGAACCATTTCTCGAGAAAGTAGTGAAACTTTTACCGAGGTTTGTATACTATTTTATTTACAACAATTTAAAAAAAAAAAAAATTAAATCATAAATGTGTCAACCCAAGAAAATGATTTTTAATTTGTCAAATAATTACGCCACCGGATATTTGTCGCGCGTAGAGGCATCCGTCACAGAGATGTCAAAAACATCCGACAAGACGTCAAGTTGGCAAATATTGTAACAAAAACTTCTTCATTCAAGTAATGGCATACTTATCAGATGTCAGATATGCCATACATTTGTATGTTATGTCGGGTACACACTCCCAGGTCGACCTGGCAGATTAAACAGTACAGTTATAACTGCGCAGGTAGACCTTAGTGTGTGTGGGATCAACCTGTACAGTGTTTTAACCTGTTTAGCCGATCTAAGTAACCACCACCAGTTAAAGCTGTACAGTTAAACCTGATTGCCCCATACAACTTCAGGTCTTAGGTCTACCTGCACAGTTAAAATTGTACAATTAAACCTGTGTGGTCAACCTGAATGTGTGTGCCCGGCATAAGACTGAGATTTAAAATCGACCATACTACTCTTATTTCTTTGTTTACCTTCTTGATGATTTGACACACGCTCAGGTCTCAGGTCTACCTGCGCAGTTAAAATTGTACAGTAAAACCTGTCAGGTCAACCTGAATGTGTGTGCCCGGCATTAGACTAAGATTTAAGATCGACCGTACTACTCTCATTTCTTTCTGTTTACCTTCTTGAAGATTTGACAAATGTACACACATGCTCAGGTCTCAGGCCTACCTGCGCAATTAAAATCGTACAGTAAATCTTGTGAGGTCAACCTAAATGTGTGTGCCCGGCATTAGACTGAGATTCAAGATCAACGGTACTACTCTCATTTCTGCTTACCTTCTTGAAGATTTGACAGTTGTAAATATGGTGTCCTAGTATTTTGCATGTCCACTGTTTTCTGTGCATCATCCGCCGATTTAGTCCATTCCCAAGTTGTAATTGCATGATCATCAGTACTAAGACTTCCATTAAGAGTTATGTTATTGTGTGGAAGATAAATAATTTTATCCTCCCCTATAAATATAAAAAAATATGTATAATTTTAAATTCACACACGAGCCTGAATTAGTTTCTAATTATGAAGTCCCAAAAAGTATCCTTATATCAAAGTTTTTCGATGTACAGTTATATTCGTAAAACAGGCGTACAAGAGAAAAAATACCTTTGCTTGTCTTTGTGTAAAAACGGCTTCTAAAACTAACTGTTTAAAGAAGGTTAACACATGTGATATTGAGCATACACACGGTCAGTCAGGTCTCCGATGTGTGTGTATGCTGAACTGACAGCGCGTTCCAATGCAAATTTATAGTATTGGTCTTACCTACATAGGTTTTCAAAAATTTAAAATATTGGCATCAAGCGTAAAAATAGATGTAAAAATAAATTAAATTAAATTAAAAAATTAAATAAAAACTCTTAAGTAAATATTTACCCTTTTTCTATGCTGCAGACTATTTGAGCCTTTTTATTTTCAGGAGATTGATGTGCAAAAATAATGTAGGTTACCTATCTGATTAAAACCTATATGACTTTCTTTATAAATATAACTATACCAATATGGTATAAAAATTTGCTACCCAGTGTTACCTTTAAGAAGATTTATTGTAATAAAAATTTTAAAAAAGTGTATCTATTTTTCTTTTTTTTTTTTAATTAGTTAGTTATTTTTTATTTACTTTAATTTTATATCTACATACCTGCATTGGCTTCTGGAGGATAATCAGTAACAGCAAGGACAGTGATATTTGCAGTACTGCTACTGGTGGCCTTATCAGTGTCAGTCACTGTCAATTTGAACGAGTAATTTCCTGGTTTTGTCAAATCATTTAGTTGCAGTGTTGGGCTATCTTTCAACTGAGGCTGATAACCTTTACAATAAAATAGAGTGTTAGTCTCCAGATCTTTTAGCTGACTTGGGATATGTCTTTAACTTAGAAAAAAAGTTGCAGCCGTGGAATAATTATTTATATAACAAAAAATTTATAAAATAAAATAAATTAATGTTAAAGATACAAACAAATTTGTTAATACAGGTATACACTTTGCAAGGTTCTGTTTGGCAAACAATGAAAATACATACATAACAGAAATGGATAACAGAAAAAAATTGATAATTCACTGTACAAGTTGGTTATTGGATCACTTTTTAAAGTATGAAATAAAAAGCTATAGAAATTTCAAATGTGGACAAATTAGATTGGACACACTGTACACTAGAGAAAAATAAATACCTAAAGGTCCTTGCTCCAACTCCCAGTGCCAGGCGGTAATGCCATCATCATCAGTGGAAGAAGATGCATCCAATACAGCAGCAGCATTGGGTTGTTTTATAGTTTGATTGGCTGGAGTGATCACAATATTAGGAGGGGTATTTATACGGGCTTCAGGTAAAACTGAGACATTAACAAATGTCTCTCCATAAGAAGTTGATGTAGAAACACTAACCTTAAATTAGATTTACTGCTTAAATTTAAGCTTTTTATATATTTAATACAATAAACACAAGTTAGTTTTTTCGACAATAAATTAAAAATTTGCCTTTTAAATCCTTTTTAAATTGTAAATTATTAAAATACTTAATTGCTTTAATTTAAAATTATCACTCTGCATATTTTTAAATAAGCGCAGAAAATTTTTACCTTAAATTCATATAAACCCTCCGATAATTTTTCCAAATGTAACTGATTTTCATTTTGATGTTTAACAGCAGTACTACTTGCTGGTTGGTGCAGAGATGTCCATTCATATTGATACTTATTTTCTGGATCTTCTTCAGGCATAGTATTTGCTATTAAAGTTACTTCATTTGTGGGTAATTTAACCTAAAATATTAGTAAATTTGTTCAGTTTGAACCATTTATATGTTAAGTATGTTAACCAGAACTAAAAAAATCTATATGTTATTTAATTTAATTTTTGTAATTTCTGAAGTAAGATTGTCTTATTCCCCTTTTTGTTGCTTACACACTATTTAAACGACGCTATTAGAAAGAAACAGTTGATTGTCGTCTTTATTTCTACGACGCCTCTGCCTTTTTCTCAACTGAATTCTGCCCTCTAACGGAAAAACAGAGTATGTGAAATAGGCCTATAATATACACATACGGTGTTTTCCGTTGAACGGCAGAATTCTACTTTACCTACTAATTGACAAGTACAAAAACCTAATTTCAGAAGCCTAGTTTCAAAGTGTACAATTTCCATTTATAGTTTTTAACACAACAGTGAGATAAATGTCCCAATAGTTGTATTTTTCAGGGCTGAATTTAAATAAATCACTTTTTAGGCCATTACTACCTATATAACAGAGGGTTCAATCTTATGAAAGAATGCATTACATTCAATGCATAGGTTCTTTGTTCATTTTTTATTTGATATAACATAACAATCTTATTTTGGAGATTGTACACTTTGAAACTAGCCCCCTCATTAAAAAGTATTTGGTAACTGTTTTTATTAATATAAATATATTTAATTAACTTCAATACAAATTCTTACTTCTTTGGATTCAGCTATCACTGTTAAATGTTTTCTAGTGACAGGGGCTGACTTATTAACTGCCATATCTAATATTCTCTCAGTTATTATATCTGGTAAAGTAATATCCTTTAAAGTGACAGAAAGACAGATGCCATCTTCTTGGCGAGTATATCCTGGTTTGCATTTACAAAGCCCTACATAATAAAACAATATTTCTTTTATTATTAAAATAGTTAACAATAATTAATTATGCCTAACTAAAACTATAAAATGTTAAAATTTAAATATTGTTTGCTATTCAAGATATCCAAAAGAGTGTCCAATTTTCAGTCCAACTTAAAATTGAAATATTAGTGATTTTTTTCATATTCTTGTCAACTGAGCTTTTAAGCACACAGCGATTGGCGACGGGACAGCAACGGGACTCAGAGCGTCAATGTCCGTTACATGCCAAGCGGGACGGCGACTTGACACTAGGCAAGGATTCACTGTATTAAAACGCGTCGATGTTCCGCTGCTGTAGCGTTGCCGCTCGCTGTGTGCTGGAAGCTTAACCAAAACTTGTGATATAGGCTGTTCTTGGAACTATCTTCAAACAAAAATTTCTCTTACCACTTCTGGATCTTTCATGTTTTTGCACACAAATTTCATTGGGTAAAGAACAAGAATTATCCACACCAACCTCACAACTCATTTCATAATATCTATCATCAAATAAAATATCTTTTTCTAAGTTTTTGTAGGCGTTTTCAAAACGTGTTTTGTCGGTCAATATGCTGTACATTTCCCTGTCAAATTGTGAGTTTGAAAATTCTAAAAAATATTGTTTTAAATTAAATACAGTGAGGTCTGTCGCAACCGCCTAACTTCTAAACCGTTTGGTATATTTTCAGGAAACTTGGAATGATAATTTATAACCAAGGTCTGCATTAATTGACATATGACAACTCTAAAAGTTAAGGTTACAGCTGGGGGACATATTGCGAAAAAATATTAAATGGAAAGGGAGGTCTTGTGACACATCATTTTGCAGCTCCTGACCAGTACTTTATAACCCTAGAATATAAGCTCAATACCTTTACCTATTACAAAATTGCGGTACATTAATTATTACCTAAATATTAGATTTATATTGCCATATTTCTGAAGGTAATTAAGTTAAATGTACTTAATGTGGTATTTTCCTAAAGATCTTTTGATGATTGAGTTTAACTGATCCTAAGCTGAATTCCCAATTGTAAAACTGAGCATAAGGATATCTAACTTTATGACCTTCAGAAATATGGCCATCTAAATCAGGTATTTAGGTAATTTTTAAAGTAGCACCATTTTGCAGTAGGTGAAGGTATCAACTTTATAATCTTGGGTTATAAATAACTTGTAAGGAGCTTCAAAGTAATGTGCCGCAACACTTCCCTTTTCATGTAATTTTTTTTTGCAATATGTCAACCAACTATACTATACCTAGACATTTTGAACTGTCATTGATATGTCAAAAAATAATTGCATCAATTATTGTTCCAAGTTTTATGAAAATATACCAATGATATATTTTATAGATCGTTGAATATACAGAACTGTTCAGAAGTTGAAGAGGGGCGACAGACTTTAGGACCTCACTGTAGGTTTAAAAATATGCTAGGTAGGTACTTGAAATAATTTATTTTAGTATTTTCTTCACCATACCTTGAGGTGCCAATACATTTTCCCAATTATCATCATCAGTGGGTTTAACTAAGACCATAGCGACATGATCCACAGTTTGAGGATTCAAATTAAACATTGGTATACATAACTCATTGCTATTACAGTTAACATGATAGCACTTATCATCAGTCATAAAAGCAACATTGCAAGTTTCCTTTATACAACATTTAAGAATACATGGCTTTAGTGTGGTTATTTCTGTAATTTCCTCATAAACACCTACACAAAAGATTTTTTATTTATTACTATACTTACTTACCTAATTTAAAAAAAGCATTAAGATAAGGTTTTATGTGGATTTTATTTATAACTAGTTAAAAATACACATGAAGCAAAAACTAGACACTGTTTTTATTTAAAGTGATTTACCATTTCAAATATATTAACAACAAACTTATTGTATTGATTTGTATATCAAAAATATGGTTCTGATAGTCAATAATAAAACCTTGAATAAAACCTTGAATAAAACCCTTCACTATAAATTGAGAAAAACACCTAATCAAAAAAATTATTTTATTGCTTTAGAGTCAGTAACCCCAGTTACCATAATAAAAAAATGTATTTTATTGGTTTATTGGGGTAACCGGAGTTACTTACTAGGTATTCATTATCAATTTATAGTGGCCAAAGTATAATTGCTAGGAAATAAATGTTACATAAATACAAGTAATCTAAATTGAAAATTATGATTAAAATAAGTCTGTTTAATTTACAAAACTTACCTGCTGAAATGTTACCTCTCGGGACATACCCTTTAAAGACTTTTGGATACAGTCTTGGACATTCTGTCTTAAAAGATGCAGATGGAAATAAATGAACTTCACTTAAGCAACTTAAGATAAATATACTTAAAATAAATGTTTTTTTGGCTCCATGCTCTGCAAAAGTTTTAAAAATAAAATCATAGTCCTGAAAGAATTATGAGGGGATTTTAAGTGTAGTAGTACTTACGTTAGCCAATAAAATTGTTTTTAAAAATCTAGAAATATAATATTAACATTGCAAATCACTGACAAATACAAACAAATGTGGGTGCTCGTGATACTATAGTTCTTATCAAATTTTATTAAAATCAGCCAATATTTCCCATACAGCAAAAACTCGCGTCAAAAGTGACAGTGACGTCCTTGAAATTATCTAATCGAAGCGTGGCAACAGGGGAGGGCAATTGTATGTCTGGTTGCCTGTGACACGTCCTTGCATTCGGCCTTGTCGAAAAAGTAATTTCTCCAATTCATCTTTTATGCAATTAAAAATAAAAGTTTTAAATCGAGTAAAATTATTATTAGCTAATTAATTTACTATTGTAATATAAAAAAATTAAAAAGTATATAAAAGTATGTTTATTCTTTTTAAGAATTTATTTTTTCCGTTGACCTACTTAATTGCTAAACATAAATTAGGACTTTTTAAATAAAATTAAAAAGTACTAGGTACTTTGAACATGAAACAATCTTATCGATTTCTAATTATCTCTACAATAAATTAATCCTTTTTTTTCATTAATTTTTACACGACCAAACCCTGGTAAATAGTTATTGATTTTTGTCAAGTAATATTCTAGTGCTATCAAGCAAAAATATGTCAAAGAACAACTGTTCAAATTCAAGTAATATTCAAAAACTTAAGACACTAGGCAAGTTTTTTTATACATAGCAATAAATATTATTAGTAAATATTTATTGTATTAATATTTGTAACTAAATATAATCTAATTTTCCTTTATCTCTACTTTTCAGTAGAAGGTTATGTAATGATTTTTCCTGAAAATATGCTTAAAATAGTGTACTATATCACAATAAGATATATTGTTTAATGCATAAAAAAATGCAAAAAATGTATTTATTTTCAAATTATACATATTTTATTTAAAAAATTTAAATAAAGTGAATAATTATTTTGCCGTAACCTCTAACCTTTTATTAAAAAATGCGCGAAATAAATTTTATTTTTAAAGATTTTTATTTTAGATGAAACTATCCAAAATATCATCAGAGAAGCTACAGAAGTAAGACTAAATGCCTATTGCCCTTACAGTAACTTTAAGGTTGGCGCAGCTGTCTTATGCTCAGATGGAACAATTTTTACTGGATGTAATGTAGAAAATAGAGCTTTTACAGTTGGAATTTGTGCAGAAAGGTAATGGACCCGTTTTGTTAGTAATTAAGGAATATTGTTATTAGTTTTTTTCAGGGTTGCATACAGTAAAGCTATAAGCCAAGGAAAATTTAAATTTAAAGCTGTAGCTGTCATAGCTCAACAAGAACAATATTTTACCACACCCTGTGGAGCTTGCCGACAGTTTATGAGTGAATTTGACAATGTCGACCTTTACATAGCAAAACCAGGACAGGATGACATCATGGTATTCACTCTGGAAGAGATGTTGCCATTTCAATTTCGAACGACTGATAATACTTTTGTATAAATTTGTCTATATTAAAATTTTAATAAATATATTATATTAAAATAATTATTAACATGTTTATATAATTGTACACTTATGCCTACCTATATAAAAGATCAGACTGACATATTGTTTCAACAGATTTTAATGACTGTAATAAAAGATCTTTTTTAGTATTTCAGTATAGTGTTAACCATTTTCTAATATTATTCTATTTAAATTTAAAAGTTTTTTAGTTAAAAAGTAATTTTTTTCCTTGACACCATTTTAAAGTTATTAATCTGGCAACATCGACGCTTCGAAACATTCCGATTAGTCTAGGTCCAACTAAATTTACCTTGCCTTATTTCATAAACACTTTAAATTTGGCTTTTTACCTTTTGTAGTCAATACGCACTAATACTTAAGAAATAGTGTAAAAAAATGGATCTTGGTTAAAATGTAACACAAAAATGTTCGACTCACCCAAGAGCATCCCTTGTTTTACAGGTTGGCTCCTTTTCGTTGACCTTGAAGGGTATAGCGAAAACTAAAAGAGATAGAACAAATCTGATTGTGCAATCTCCATTTCAGTTTTTGAAACAATTCAATGGTGAAAGTAAATCATGGCTAACTTAATTCGTTTTGGAGATACAGTGTTTTTCAAATTTTGTCAATTTGACCTGACACTTGTAACTATTTTTTTTTATCTTTTTGACATCCCACGAAGGTCTATGCCTAAATACCAGAGTACCGTGGGTGTCGGGTTATTAGATGTTTAACCCATCGTTCCCCTGTTCCGTCAACGTTGTCCAAGCACTGAAACATGCAGTTGCATTTCACAGCACCTTTTAGACAACGCGGTAGTGCCACCACGGTCGTTATTTTTAAATAACTACTACCTAAAATAAATAACTACTACCTACTTGATTTTAGAGATAGAAAAAATTGTAAATAGAAAAGTTTTAGAGATTTTTACGTAGAATTCAGTGGCGTACCTATATTTTTCATTGACTTTTAATTTAAAGTTATAACAAAAAGTTGGTTTTTTTTTAAATCAGACATCCTGTATATTTTATCATCAATAAAAAGGTCTCCTTAAAAGTCGTAAAAAATACCACATTTGATATATTTAATATTTCCTAGTTTAGGAATATAGCCATCATCAGGAGTCCGGTAAAAAATGGCATTTTTAAAATAAAACACCCTGTATATTGTATCACTATTTATAAAACATATTAAATACCTTTAAGAACTTACCACATTTAAAATAATTTTCTCTAACAGTCTTGGAAATATGAGCCACCAAATCTAAGTGCGTATATCTACTATTTTTTAGATTAAGATGGTCATATTTCCAAAACTATTCGAGATAAATACACAACTCAAAAGAATTATCACATATGCTCGATTTCTTTCATAAGCTTTAATACAAAAATGCGTTCATTTAAATGGCCATATCTCCTTTAATAATTAAATTATTAAGACAATTAAAAAAAGGAAATGTTAAGAAAATGTGAAGCTATAACTTTATATTAACCGTTGTTATTTACTGTTAACAATACATTCTACGGGGTGATAAAATTTTTTGAAAAAATTAATAATTTTTAATCGCCCTGTATAATGTTCTGTTAAAAGGGAGAAATCTCATTTGTGAATAATTTACACCCTTACCCATTTCTGATATTTTTTAATCACAAATTTGACTACTCCCTTTAAATAGCACATCATACAGGGCGATTAAAAATTAATCGAGCATATGCGATAATTCTTTTGAGTAGTGTATATCAAATGTGGTATTTTGTTAAACCTTTTAAAATATCTATGCAACGGTAATATAATATACAGGGTATGTTGTTAAAAAAATCCTGATGATAGCCATATTTCCGAAACTATTAAAAATAGATATATCAAATGTGATATTTCGTATAGCTTTTAGGAAGACCTCTTATTTGATAAAAAATATACAGGTTGTTCCAATAAAAATCCAAAATTTGTATATAACTTTAAATAAAATGTCAATGAAAAAAATATAGGTACGCCACTGAGCTCTACGTAAAAATACCTAAAACTTATATATTTACAATTTTTTTCTATCTCTAATATTAAGCGAGTTAAAAGTGTCTGGCCAAATTGACAAAATTTGAAAAACACTCTGTCTCTCCAAAACGAATCAAGTTAGCCATAATTTATTTTCACCATTGAATTTGTTTCTAAAATTGAAATCGAGATTGCGCAATCAGATTTGTTCTATCTCTTTTAGTTTAAGCTATACCCTGCAAGGTCAACGAAAAGGCGCCACCTTGTAATGGAGATAAATTTTAAATCTACGTTTTATAAAAAATATCATCAATTCTTTGCTTGCTATTTCAAGGGTGGTAAGATAATGGACATGTGTTGGCGAAAAACAACTACGTCCTTAATGCCCATTTCTACCAACAACTAGGTAGAGACTATTTTTATATATATAGAAATGGCATGTAAGTGGAGCAAACACAAATCTTCTGATTCATTTTGCTTCCACTTATATGACAAATATATTATATTTTCGGCAATTGTATACTATTTTTAATTTGTCATTTGGTTTGTTAAATAAATAAATAAATAAATAGAAGTTATTCTCTACCTAGCGTTAGGGATCCCTTAAAAAGTTGGTGGAAATGGGCATAAGTGAGTTTATGTTTACGCAAATTAAAATTATGACATAAATTTTTAAAACAAATTATTTATTGACACAAAAAATAAGTCAATTTCATGTTTTCAAATATTAGTCATTATTTGTTTTCAGAATTTACGTTCTTTTTTGTATGAAATAATTGATTATCTCCCTAACTAAGAAAAACTTAACTATTTTCGCTATTAGTGTTATTGTTTGTCCCTAGCAATTATGGCAAAAACTTATGCTTTAGGTAAAGAATCACCCTTTTAATATGTTTCACTTTCCTTTTCTATCATTATTGTTACGAAAACAAAATGTCACTAAAAGCTTATAGTAAAATTATTTCTTCAGTTAACATCCCATACATCAGGGCAGTTTGCTATTATCCATACTGCCCATGTTGCCAAATTGTCGACACATTTGTAAAAGGTCGTTTTTTAATTTCTAGTATTTTCAGTTCACCATTTTGTCGCGGATAGAGAACAAACTAATAGAAGTTAAGATAACATACAAGAATGTAATCCAATCCTGCAATATATGATGGAAAATGTGTCGAATGCGAATTCATTTTGCTGAATATATTCTACTACACACACACATCAAATTTAGGCGAACCAATTATTACCGCGGTTATAATTGGTTGAACGCCTAAAATTGATGACAGTTATACATACAATACATCTTAGTGCATAGTCCTGACTAGGTCCAACAACATTTTACTTTTAATACTACATTTTGTACACCACTTATAGGCAAGCATATTCTCAAATAAAGAAATAAAACACATAATAAAGTTTTCTTTAAATTTATTTTTGTTTGAATAAAGAACAATGGTACAATAAATAAAAAAAATTGTGAAACCTTTAAAGAGACTAAGTCTAATATTTTACAAAAATACAGAAGAAGGAATGTTTATCTTATTGTTTTTTATAATAGCGTAAACTTTGTCCAGCACTAGACTCTGTTTAAGTATTATCAAAAGTTTTGCATAATTGGTGTATAAACTTAATTTTAAGTTAATCATCTTGTAAAGTAGTGTAAATTGCTTGTAAAATATGTTCAAGAAAATGTTTTAAACAAGCAGTGTAAATATTTTATATATGCTCACCTTGAACACATTTAAAAAGGCTTTTCATTAAACTCCTTAGAAAACATGTTTTTTTTTTAACATTAAAAAAATTGATAATAAAGTTTTCATAACAATTAAATATAAAATATAATTTACATACACATCCTCATTGGAAGTAGGTTTTTTTGATTTTTTAATGCTTTAATTCATGTATATCAAAAAATAGTATTAGGGTAGGATTCCTAAACTCTGAAAAATAAACAAGATCTAATAGAATATTCTTTTAGTTACATTATGATACATTACACCGATCCCCACGTGTACTCCTACTTGCTGTTGTTGCCTGAGTCTCAGAGGCTTGCAGTTGTCTGGCTAAAGCTAAGTCTAATTCCTCTTGTGTCTTTTTACTTGGGATACTGTCTTGCATTGATAATGCCAAAGCTTTAGCTAAGGCTTCATCTTCACTTAATGATCCTTGCACAGTCTGCGATATATTTTGTTGTGCCTCAAAAATCCATCTTCTTTTAGCCCCTTGTCCCTCACAATTGTGATCTGACACATGCCTGTGTTTTAAGCAAAAGTTCAGATGGCATTCATTGCAGATCACTGGTATAACTTCCTTTGTTTTGCATTTTTTAAATGAACACTTATTTGTAAACACTTTTCGCCTGGATTTAGCAGGGTCACTTTGACAGTCTGAGTCTATGTGAGCTCCAACAACCGAATCAGGATGAAGTCCTTTTTGTATAGGAATGGGAATATTGCACAATGGGCACACAGGTACCTGGTTGTTCTTTTGATAAGCATTTTGGCAGTTGTGTGTAGTATACTTAAAATGTTCGTCACAGAAAAGTAGTTTACAAGCGTCACATTTTATAGGTAAAAAGTCTAATTTGTTGCAGTCCGATTTTGAGCAATGATTTCCTAAATGAGGTAATTCCATGTTTTTGGTTTGCTTAATAATATCACTAGTAAAGCGTATGAAGCTAAAGCACCGTGTTAACAAACGTATCACTTGCTGAAACAACTATTGAACTGAGGGAAAGCTTAAAGAATGGCTATATTTATTAGTGTAAAATGTTCTTGATTATTCCAGTGAAAACGATGGAATGTGAATGATGACAAACAAAAATTTTTTAGATTTTAAAAGTCACGTCATAGTGAATGACAGTTATCATCTGATAAGTATCAAATTATTTTTCTTTTTCGTAATATGGTTTTAATACAAGAAAAACCTTTTGAGGTGAAGCATATATCCACTAGAGACTACTTTGCTGCTTTCCGTACGAACAACTCGCTTGAGAGAGAAAGGTAGACTACGATTCAGCTAAGAAAAGCCACACGGTCATCAATTCTGTCTCACTTACAAATTATTCCCTTTTTTGTTGCTCGTACACTATTTACACCAGGCGAATAAAAAGAAATAGTTGATTTCCGTCTGTACTTTTATGACGCCTCTGGCTTTTTTACCTAAATTCTATTTTACTAGCTGTATGACTGTGCTGATAATTTGAAGAAACATTTACCATTCTCTTCATCAATAATCATGCGCCTCAAAAGAATGAAAAAACATTGACAGCACCTCTCTTTCTCAATCTTATGCAACCTGTTCGCACTGCAAAGAGGTAAAGGCTGTCTTTAGAAGGAATATGCTCTATGTGTCTGTTTTTTTTAAACAGCATGACAACGTTGTATCTAGTGGTGAAAGGAACAGTACCGACAACCTTGAAAAGGATGACGTCATGACCTCGTAAATTGTTCGTTCGGTAGTACTTTCCCATTAAAACATTTTATTAAACCAATTAAAATTATCAAATTTTGATTTAGAGAGCTCATAATATTATCGATTTTCCAAAAACAATAATAAATATTTGGTAGGGTGTTGCAATACAAAATAATTCGAAGAAAGCAGAAATTGTTAGATATAAAGGTGTGTTTGGCATAGTGAAAAGTGTAGTGTAGTGTATTGTAGTTTTGATGCCAAACGCGTTTTACTGATTTATGTCACAAATGTCAAAATTCAAAGGCTTTTATGCTTTTATTTATAAACAAATAAATTAAATTTTAACATATTTGGGTTTCTTGTTCTCTATACTTGTTTGTACGAGTGGTCCAAAGTCTTTATCGACATAATTATCGTTTTAATAAAATGTACCTATCTTCACGACCTCGAATAAAGTGTAGTTGAGTTAAAAAAGTTAAAACCAGTTATAATTTTTTGAAATGCCATACAGAGCTAAAAAATATATTGCAGATAGTTTGTGTCACAGTTTTTATTTGTGGCACAAATTAATAATATTATTGTATATATTTACAATTAATGGCATACTCCCTTTCCTAATTATCTATAAAAATGTACTCTTTTTGAAGAGATAAAAGTATCAAAAGGTGTTTTAATAAAATAATTTTGCTAGTCTTATCTCGTATATATTAATGATAAAATTAAAATTTTATACGCTGAAGTAACAGAAATAAAAGAGTCAATAATTTCTTTTTGGTTTGAGTATGGCACTTCTTTTAATCTTGTCAGTAGCGGAGCTTCTATAAAAAAGTATTTTATCAATAACCTAGGCAACCAACAATACCAACACAATTATTCAACGAGCAAGTTTTATCGAACGAACAAAAGGTATGACTCATGGGCAATTTTGTCAGTAAATACGTCATCCTTATTTTTTTTCAATAATCTTACGAATTCAAGGAACAAGCCACTCTTATTGAATAAAATAAAGTTTTTACTACAAATTTACTTTTAGTTAGTTTGAAAGTGAGTCACGCTGGTAGCAAAAGTTAAAAAGTTGATTCCTAAATGTTTATTTTCATGTAATATATGAAGTAAGTACCATTTTCAACTAATTTTAGTACTGACGAGGTCAAATTATTATGTTTAATCTAATGCAAACACAATCACTTCTTTGTTTCGTTTAGGTGTTGATATAATTATTTTGTCACTTTGCTTTTTATTTTAATCTGTCCCTTTAATAGATGCACTTTTTTGTCAATTTGTATTTTAAGTCAAAAAATAGTAATGCAGTTGGTAAATTACTGTTATTGTAGCTACCTAAAGTGTTTTTTTTATGTTTTTATTATTGAATTATAAGTTGAAAATGTTGGTGTAGCAGTAAAAATTGTTATCTCATTGTTACTAGTATAATGTTAACAACAGAATGTCAATGTTACTAACATTTTATAATAAATACCCACCCAATATTCTGTGTGTTTCACACACAAATTACTTAGATAATCATCTGTTAAATTTAAAAGTTATATTTACATACAACAGTTAACATCCTGTATATTGTTACCCCAATACACAAACCTTATAAGTCCAGAATTTATATAATAATAAACAAATTTTTATTTAGTGTTCTGTGGAAATAATATTAGTTTATGTTATTTTGTTTTATTGTATTTTGTTTAAACTTTAACACTTAGATGAGGTGTGCGCTCAATAATTAATTTTTTCAATAAATCCATACTAAAACAGCGCCTGAATTCAACTTTTGCTAATTCAAATGGATTAATATTTTCCTGCTAACCTGTCTTCTTTTAAAACGCAGATCTTATCGGTGTTTTTTCTCCTCTAATTTTTATACAAATTAGAAAAAGCTAGATACCTACATTTTAATTAAGCTAAAGATGAACTATTAAATTTCGGAAATTTAATAGACTTGTACTGAGTAAAAAAAAACATATAAAACATAAGTAAAAAACATATATTTTAAGAAATGACAAGCACATTTTTCTATAAAGGGTGCATTTTTCCATTAAAGAACCCAACATTTTCAGGACCAGTAGTCTTATCATTTTTCCATTGGTGAAAATTTACAAACTATTTAGAAAGAATGATAGAGTACAGACAAGAAATGGAAAGGAAATTTCTTTCCTGTCTATTTCTTCTTTCTATCAAGTTACAGAGTGCGGAAGCAGGTTTGCGAATTAGGGTAATAATATTTTAGTTGCTTTATGCTTTGGGCACTTTAGATTGATAATAAATACCTAGTAAGTAACTAGGGTTACTGACTTTTTTAAACTTTAGTGAAATACATTTTTTATAATGCCCAAATTATAGGTGGTATTTTTTTTAAATAACATTGCTTTTGTTTTCAGATTATATGGAAATATCTGACACAACCTACTACTTCCTTTTGTCACTAGTAATACTTCCAGTATATCTTTTTTAACTTGTGGTCTTGGTTAGGGTTTGAACTATACAAGAATAATTAAATCCTTATAAAATGAGCCAGTTTAACGAAAATAATAGGCCAAACGTGTCAAGTATGAAAAGAAACCTAACATTAGACTTCAATCAAGCAAAGAAAAATTTAGCCTTTCCTTTATCAACAGGTGAAGGAGGCTTAGCAGAAGTACTGTCATCACCAGATTTAATGAAGCTGAAAGTGGATACTCCTGAGTTGGAAAATATGATTCTCGGTAAAAATTAACTTTTAAGTATACATCTTATTAGATACAGGGTGTCTCGAAAAAATGTGAAAAATTTTCACCACAAATTTTTGAGGCAAAAATATGAAAATCTAACTGGTCTAACCCAGCCTACCTTAGCCCAAAAGTGGATGATTTCGGTGATACAGAGTGTCAAAAGTTTAATCTGGTTTCGGTTTATTATAAATAATTTTGTTAAGAACAGGTGTATTATCACATTATTTGGCTAGGGGTGGTTTTGTGGGATGATGATGTGTCCCATTTTCACTCTTTTAAGCCACTCTGCATTTAACTTTTATATGAATATATGGTAAAATTGGAATTGGGCAGTCGTTTTGAGATAACTGGATTTAAAAGATAACTTTCTCTATGGCTAGATCCAGATCTAAGTTATACATGGTGTTTCAGAATAAGACGGTGATCTTTAAGAGTGTAAATCTCAAGGTGATATTAAAAACAAAAATTCAAATAAACCTATGTCCTTAATGTCTAAACTTTTGAGGCACAGAGTAGTAAACACCCTATTTTTTTAAAACTTTACTATCCTGTATCTTAATAGTTAGGTCATTTGGAACATAGATTTATTTTAACTTTTTTCTAAAAATCACCCAAGGAGTCACACTCTTAAAGATCTTATTCTGAAACACCCTGTATATTTAAGACCTGGTCATACAGGTAGTGGTATTTTAAAATCCAGATATCTTAAAAACATCTGCCCAAATGCACTTATACCACATATACCTTTTTGTGTAAAATATATTGAAGAATAAATATTTTTATCTTAAGTTAAATGCAAAGTAGCCCAAAAAGGTATTTTATTTTAAATGCGTGCAAGATACCGCAGGTGGTGTCCTTTAAATTTTACAATAAAAATAAGACCATATGTAAATATTTCACCCCCAAAACCCCTTCAGGTTGAATATTGTAACAATACACTCACTATTTACAAAATCATTAAAAAGAAAACAACTCAGATTGAACTTTTGACACTGTATCTCCAAAATCTTCCACTGTTGGACTAAGGAAAGTTGGCTTATATCTTTATATTTAGCCTCAGGAATTTGTGGTAGAATTTTTCCGCACCTTCTAAAGACACCCAGTATATATATATATATACGTATAAAAACATCTTTTAAGGAAGTACCAACGTTATAAAATATTAATTAATAACTTTCTTTTGCTTTAGATAATCCACTCCCAAACACTCCAACTCCATCTTTTCCATTTCCTAAAAATGTAACAGCAGAGCAAGAAAGATTTGCAGGTGGATTTGTTGAAGCCTTAAGTAATCTCCACAACAGCAACTCACAAGGGTCCGATAGTAATGCCAGTACCATTTACGATGGACCTTTTATACCTCAGATCAAGGAAGAACCCCAAATTGTGCCCAATATTAGCAGTAGCCCGCCAATGTCCCCTGTCAACATGGAGTACCAAGAACGAATGAAACTTGAAAGAAAAAGACAGAGAAATAGGTAAGTAACAATTATTAAAGTGTGATTTTTGCGTTTATTTTTTGGTTCTCTTGGATAAAAAAAAATATAACAAAGATATATTTTGTCTTCAATCGCACGGAAATCTACGTTTTTCCAATACATTTTCTTACCTCCAATATGCAAAATACTTTGATGAATAAACAATAAATAGATCTGCAAACTGCAGTTTTTGACAAAATCAACAGAACCAAGTTATGTATGGAATATTATATTTTAAATTAGACATTTTCTTAAGTAACTGTATTAATTCTATCCCAACTTCCTAAAATTGTTTGACATTTTATTCAAGTGCGCAACAAAAAGCTGTTTTTCTTAAAATAATCTCTTATGCAAAGTGTGCTTCCTTTAGGTGCAAAAGCAGACATTTGCTTCTTCACGTGTAATTAGATTTAGGTGAAACAACATTATTTTAACACAGAGTATTTAAATTGTAGTGTAAATAATAAACTCATGGTTTTCGTAACTTAATCATGAATAACATCATTACAATTGAGCCGAGTCCGGCTGGTAATGTTGTTTTATTTAAAATACCCCTTATTAGTATTTTCATAAATGGTGATAATAATATTATAAAAATGAAAAACCCAATCGCATCTCATTTAGGTGCAAAAGCAGAAATTTGCAAGTCTTAGGTGCAAAACAAAACATTTCCAATTTTTAACCCAAATATTTTTTACCAACAAGTTAAATATTACAATTTTGCCAGGTTTTTCGCGTTTTACTCAAAACAACTTATGTGTAAAATGTCTGGTTTTGCATTTGAACGCTTCAAATAATTGATGTTTATATTAAATAATCTGAAAAAATGAATTTTAATGCTACCTAAAACCAAAATTAAACTCTACCTACCTTATTCCAAAAGTGGATAATTTCGGAAATAATATAAATAATATAATTATTTTTTTATTTGTAGATTGGCTGCTTCAAAATGCAGATCTCGAAAACTAGAAAGGATTTCAAAACTTGAAGAAAAGGTGAAGCTTCTGAAAAGTGAAAATGCCGAATTGGGTTCCATGGTAAACCAACTTAAGGAAACTGTTGGTTTACTAAAATTAGAGGTTATAGAACATAATAAGAGTGGATGTCAAATCATGTTGTATTAACAAATAATACACCCTATTATTTTGTTTATTTAAACAATTCTCTATGGCGAATAACAGATAAGCTTAGGACCTTCATTGTCTTTTTTAATTCATTTAAAGTGCTTTATATCATCAAGCACATCTATCTGTACATAAAAGTAGTATAAGATAAAAGTTACATAAACAGGCTTGAAAAAAAGAAGAGAAAATGGAAGTTCAGAATTTCTATATTATGTAAGAATAATAATATAAGTTATTTGGTAAACGTGATAATCTGAAGACATATTCTATTATAAGAAAAATATTTGAAAAATTCATCCAAATGTCCTTCTATAAAATTTTTCCAGTATATCAAAAAAAAAATTAAAGTTTAAAAAGTATTTTTTAGAGGTCACTGCAGTGATATAACATTATATGATATATTGCTAAAAGTATATTATTATCTGGAGGATCCAAGTACTATGATAATGAAATTATTTTAAAGATGGACTACAAAAATAGTACATACATTACATACCGAGGTGGAAAGTGTTTTATTACATTGAGAAATGTAGCTACGCGTCTTGTTAAATCATCTTTTTGTCCCAACAGAAATAAAATTTTTCGCATATGATTGGGTACTAACTAACATGTTTTTTTGTTTCCCTTTGATTTCTTTAAACCAAAAATAAGTCAACCTAACCAAATTACACATTGGTTGAATAAATAAGTCCCCTGGCATTTATCGCCCATAAAGTGTCACAGATATGAGATATGTCTAAAAAATCAGTCAACTTTTTCGATGGTGCCAGAAAGAAAAATAAAAGCAAACTTTCTTTCCTTGAGTCGAAAGTAAAAGTAAAAAAGTAATACTTTTAAACTCTTAAAGAGTCAACATTACGTACATGGTTGTAATTAAAGATAATTTTATGGAAGAAGCATTTTGTATAAGTAAATACTTTTCATTTAATAATATTTTCTACTAGAGAAACTTTAGTTTTCCATACTAAAAACCACAAAGGCTGTTTATTAAAATATGCTTCTAGCAGTTGCTTAAAGCAAAAAATATTTTAATAGTATTATAGATTGTTTATAAAATATTTATATGTTTTGTGAGTTACCTACCTTTAAGTTTTTATAACATTACTTGTAAGTTTGTTTATAGATATACAGAGTATTTTTAATATATTAATAAATATTTATTTAAAAAAAGAGATGTTTTTTTGGTAACAAAATAATTTATTGCGGTAACTATGTTCAGGTGCTCTATGACTTCAAATACACTGTCATCTACCTGGCCTTCTTTCTTCAAGAAAATCATAAACGGTGGTTTTGGCGAAATCATAACTACCAAAAAATATATAACCACCCAAGAAGATCCAGAGAGTTCTTGGAACTACCCCCGAAAATAGTCTAAAATAATTTATTAAAAATGTAAAACACACTTATACTATGGCCACTATAAGTTGATAATCAATAGACTAAAAACCAGTTAAAAAGAAGCCACAAGCATTATACAAATAAAGACGGAATCAACTATTTCTTTCTAAACGCGTCGTTTAAGTAGTGTGCGAGCAACAAAAAGGGGAAGTATTGAAAGTGAGACAGAACTGATGACCTGGCTTTTAACACGCTTTTATTAACTTGGGTTGTAACTATCTTCTGGCTGCCTATGTAACGGAATCTTTGAGCCTAATTTTAACCAACTTCCAGCTATTCGATTTCTTTGAAACTTTGCACACGTGTTAAGGACCCATGACAATGCAATAATCTGCAAACAGTATCCTTTATCTTTTTTGAATCGCCAGGAAAAAAAATTCCATTATATTATAAAACAACACCTAGGATGCCATCTGTTGGCAACATTTCAAACTTTGCTATTAAATGAAGAAGAAATTTTTTAGTGGATTGCAAAATGTTGGCAACGGTCCAAACATTGCCTGGATTGCCATCTGTTGGCAAAATTTGAAACTTTGCTACTTAATGAAGAAGAAATTTTTAGTGAGTTGCAATCTTTGCAAATTTTAAAATTATTGCTACCATTAGTCATTCCATAGGGGGCTAGTGTTATTTTCTTTTGCTGCTTAATTAAATAGTATGTTCTAATTTACTGTTATATTAAAGAATTTTGTGCAATATAACGAACTAAAAAATGAAAAAATAATTAATAGTTTAAAAAAACTAAAAAAACACGCTTTTATATGCAACCGAACTAAAAATTAAAAAATAATTTTTCATTAAAAAAAAATATTTTCACTTCATAAGTAAAAAGCGTGAGGTGCATTTTACTATTTTTTCATAACTTTTCCATCATAGATATTGGCAAATATAATAATTATAACATTTAATATATTAAGCACCCCACGCTTTTTACTATGAAGTGAAAATATTTTTCTGATGAAAATTATTTTTTAATTTTTAGTTCGGTTGCATATTAAAAGCGTGTTTTTTTAGAGATATGATCCCCTAAAGGGGGCAGCTAGAAATCGATTTTTCGTGAATAACTTTTAAAGCGCTCTGTATAATTTGATAATATTTTAGTACGATGCATACTAGTAAAGACCTCTTAAAATAGTGCCCTTGAAACTTATGTCGCTTCTTTAGTTTGCCAGGGACGGACTAGTTTTCGCACATTATTGATAATATTTTTACGCCCTGTATGGTGAAGACACAAAAAATATGTTTTTGGGTTAGTTTAAACCTTTTGCTAAAAAAAGGTACTCTTGTTTGACATCGATAAAATGAGCCGTTTTCAAGTAAAAATTATTTTAACAATAAGAGTTTATTTTTGTTTAATAATACAATACTTTTATTTTCGATGTAATTTGTAATTTTTGATTCAGTATTGAAGTCCTCTCGTCAGATCGTTATGTTCAAATTTTGGGAACGTAAAGTACACTTCTTTTCAAGTAAAAAAACGCAAAACTTGTATATCCATTTTTATTTATTTCAAAGTTACACGCCCATGAATGTTATTTGAAGATAATACTAAAAGTAAATAAAGAAGGCAGTTATTTTCGGAACATATCTTTGCGTGCACTTCATTAGTAATCGTTACAATTCATACGAATCAAGCAGGCGTCAAAACAGCAACTAAGAATTATTGACATACAAGTGAGTGACGTTTTCTTTATCAAAATGCCTAGATTTTCTTCTCAGAGTAGCGGCATGCATTTGTACATGGCTACTGTAACGGCAGTGCTCGTCAAGCGGTTATCGAATATCGATATCCGGTTTGCAAATAGACATTCACTATTACAGAACTTACTTTTAGTATTCTTTATTTACTTTTAGTATTATCTTAGTATTATCTTCAAATAACTTATTTATTTATTTATTATTATTTTAGAGTTCATTTTTACAATGAGCTATTACAATTATTGAAAAAACTAATCCGCTAAAATTAAGGTATGTCTGCCACTAGATAACTAACTAACAAATAACAGGTACATATAGGCAGATCAAAAATATTTATATACAAATCACAAAGACACAGCTAGTAAAGTATTAATTTGCGTAGAGCCAAACGTTTGATCTTAGATTTAAATTGGAACAATGTGCTGTTAAAAATCCATAATGAATAAAGGTGTTCAGCACACGAGCTCTATCCATCGAGGTGCATTCCATAGTTTGTGGTATGAGGGTGGATATAATATAAATTAAAATTCCGAAGATTACGAGAGGGGACATTAAGTTGAACAAGTGATAGAAGGTCGGGACAGTCAATGAGACCATTAGATAGCTTAAACACAAAACAGAGATCATAAACTTGACGTCTATGCTGTAAAGTGTGTAGTCTTAGCTTTCTCCAGTAAATCAGAGCGGTGGTAATTCTCCATCCTTACTCCAGACTTGTATGCGGCAAACCGCAAAAATTTGTTCTGGACCCTCTCCAGCATATCAGAAATGAACAGCATACTGTGGTGACCATACCACAGTAGAATATTCAAAATTGGCCTAACCAAGGAGCAGTACAAAAGTCTGGCGGTGACAAGTGAGAATTCAGAGCAGCTTCTATGTACAAAACCAAGCATTCTCATACCCCTAAGACTAACCTTATTAATGTGCTCATGAAAGCTGAGATTTTCATAACCAAACACCTACTAATACTAATACTAAAATTAAATTTTAATTTATAAACTCGGCCTTAGAATCGTAGAATCTACCCTTAAATTTTCTTTAAAACTTTATGTAAACCCTCTTTATTCAAAATTAGGAGATCACTTTTCTGGGTATTGCTTGCCGTGTTCAGGGTTGCATATTCAGTAACAGCAGACGCGCTAGACCTCCAGAGCCCCTTCATCTCTGGAAGTCTAGCTAAGGTTTAGCCATTTTAGGAAAATACATTTAATTAAGTATTTTTAATTAAATCTATGTGGTAGTGAGACTTACAAGATCCCAAAAGTTCTCTGTAAAAGTGTAATAAAACATGAAAAATTAAACATTTTTCTTACCTGCAATGGATCCACATACAGCAACTTCCCAAGAATCAAGAGGAAGATTATTTTTAAATTTTGTCCTATAATATGACTTACAAAATTCAAGTGTTGGAAACTGAATTACGGAAAATGGGATTTCCCTTATTATCGTCGATCCAAATCCTCTATAGACACCCTAAAATAATGAAAGATCCCTGTCAGACTGAATTACACATGTTTTTAATCACTAGTTAATGCTTTTTTTGATTCTCCCTACAATTTTATTTATAAAAACAAAGTCCATTGAAAATGAGGTTATAAGTAAGCATACAGAACTAGATGGAATTCAAAAGTTTAAAACTATTTTTGAATAAATAGTTTTTTCAAATGTCTTACAAATTTTAACACTAAGCAGTCTATCTTGTTTTGCATAAATAATATCTTACCTTAAAAAACCCTCATATTTATAAGCAGCCATAAGAATTCTACATGCAGATTTGTTGTCTGTGGATGTTTGTTTTCTTTGCTTTGCCACTTCCATTGGGACTCTGACTAGACATGCCATCTAAAAGTCAAATCTAAACAATACGCCAAGTCTTGAAAACTGAAAGATTGCATAAAAATCGATGTCGCATAACCACTTTAGAGATTTGAATGAGATTTGGTATTTATGTTAAAACACAAAGTAGATCCAAGAAATATATTTACAAACTTCACATTCTTTTTTTTGTCTTTTGAAAACCATGTTATATTTTTAAATTAACATATTTGTATATTTTTGTATATTAGAGTAGTTCTGGATCAAATGAATTTGGATTGAGAAAATTAAAGCTGTTTAAAAAAACTCTCATATAAAAATAAATACCACCGTTATTTCTAAACTTTTAAAACTCACTTTTGGTGATATTAAAGTACATTGTAAAAGAAAAAACAAACTGATCATTATTACAAACATTTATTTGAACTGTGTAAATAATTAATAAAACCTATTTGAAAATAGAAAACCAAAACTTTAATTTAATGCCATTTTTTGGCTTCCGACCCTCCCAGGACTATACCAAAATTCAATAAAATAGAATGACCAGTGCTTTAAACTTCTGAAACTGTACATTAGATATCATTACATGTACAGGGTTTTCATTAATATTATGCCACCCACTTATAACTATAACCAAAATGAATTGAAAAAAACGTCTTGTATGAAAGTTTATTACTTTTTCATCTTATCTTTTGAGCATAACAAAAGAAACCAATCAACATAAAAAACTCAAGAAAAATGAAGAGGTTAACTTATTCAAAAATAGAACACCCTGTATATTAATGTCACCATTAAAAAGTTTTACAAAAATACCACATTTCATGTATCTTTCTTAAATACTTTCAGAAATATGACCATTCAAACCAGAATGTAATTTCCATTATACATATCTACAGCCTCAGCTTGATGCCATAGGTAGAGTATAAGGAAAATTATAATCTTCTATTTTTCAGATCTTAGTGGTCATATTTCAAAAACTATTTAAGATAGATATGTCAAATGTGGTATTTTTGTAAAGCTTCTTAAAAGACCCTTTTAATGGTGACATAATATACAATGTGTTCCATTTAAAAAAGTTTACCTTTTCATTTTTCTTAAGTTTTTAATGTTCATTTGTTTCTCATGTTATGCTCAAAAGATAATAGACGAAAAATTATGAAGCATTTAAACAGGATATTTTTCTTCCATCCGTCTTGGTTATGGTTAAATGTAGGTGGCAAAATATAAATGAAAACACTGTATACAAAGAAGGCAACTTACAACTTCTGAAACAGACGCTCCAAACATGTAAACTAATGGCATTGCTTCTTTAGGAACTAATGGCTCAGCATAATACTTTATAGATTCATAGGTTAGAAAAAACAGGGCGGCTAGAAACAAGACATTGTAAATTATAGAATAATGTATATAATTAGTTATTTTAAATATTTTATATATTAGAAGTATTTGATAAAGAACAAAATTATGGCATTTAAATTTTCATACTTAAAATATTTCCTATAAAAGTAGGAAACAAAATAAGTAAGCATAAATTAAACAATAAAGTTACTATTTATAGTCATTAAACCTTGATGAAACTACAGCAAATTGTATAGTCAAAAACAGAGTGCTTTTAATAGCTATGGATGTATAGAATACAGCTGCTTGAATTTACATTACAACTGTTTAAATCAATTATTTTTGCAATATTTTTTAATATTCTTACAGACACCAAGTTTCCTAAAAACAAGATATGACAATATTCAATGTATCAAAATTATAATGAGCATTTTCCAATGGTAGCAAGACACTGGCACAGTACATTAACCACATATTTTTTGAGAAAAACTTAATCAAAGAATTACAGTATAATGTCACCCTTAGTGTGATGTTTTAGATAATTTGAGATATATAGGGTGTCCGGAAAGGTGGGGTCAAAAATGATAGGGGTGATAGAGTGAGCAAAAATAATGACCAGTCATTGCCTCTACAAGAAAGTTAAAGCTAGAATCCATGTAAGTGCAAAAACCAGTCATTGCCACTAAAATTTTCAAAATACTAATTATTGCCACCCAGTCATTGCCACAAGTAAATAACAACATTTTATTAAAAAAACATGTTTATTAATAAAAATTCAAATAGTAATAGTAACCAGGACATTATGTGAAATATATATGTAGGTGTTGACAAATATAAAATCAAAAGAAACTCGAAAAAGACATTAACTTTTCTTCCACTGATTTTTAGGCCTCAAATACATCCACTGGTGAAGCAAATTCATAGCGAATACGTTCACCACTGTCATAGGTGTGGGTAACAGGCCTAAAATGTGATTTTTCATAACAAAAGAAATATCTTTTTCATCAAAAACAATTTATTTTTTTGAACTGTATCTAAAAGCTGTTCTTTTGAAACCGGAAAATGCCTCTCTGATAATTGTAAAATCCATTTAACTAATATTAATTCTTCTTCGTTACTTAAGATTGTGGAAGGACCCATAGAACAAACTAGTGGTGATTTTCCATCTTTCTTATGTCTCAAAGTACTACGAAGAACGCCATGATTTTTTGCTGCAGTAGCTACTGGGATTCCCTTTTTAACATCTTCTAGAGCTTTTAACGTTTACTCTTTGGTATAATTCCTTTTCGGCGCCATTTCTGGAATGAAAAAAAATGAATTTAATACCTGATATCAATGTAACCTATGATTGTCACTCTCGAACTAGTAATTGCCACCAGTGGCAATAATTGGTTAGAATAAAGTTTTTGCAATAAAACAAATTGCGGCAACATCGTAATTTTAAATGGTTTATTTCCACACTCTGATGAATAAAAAATAATCCAAACCAATAATGGCCATTTGTGGCAATGACTGGTATATTTAAAAATTTTGCAACCAGTGTTTGCCAGGTTTATTTTTTTAGAAACTTATAACCTTAAATGTTATTTAAAGAGTAAACACTTTTATTTTAGAGTATTTAAAATACCATTGTGCATTACGAACTATAAAAACAATAATTTTAAAGAATAAATTAAAAAAGAAAAATGTACTTACCTTAATGTTTTCATAAGAAATCACACAAAACAGGGAGTAATCTTAACACAACATTACTTCAAGCTGTATAGAGCAAAAATGGCATTGGCTTGAATATTGTGCAATAGTACATAGTTGCCAAACATATCAAGGTATTAGTATTTGCCATAAATGTAATTTGATTTCAAGTGGTTTTCTTATTTTTAAGGGATTTATGATTTAGTGGCAATAGATGGTAGAGTGGCAAAGATTGGTTGTTTACCTTATTGACCTTCAAATTTAGAATTAAAAAAATGTATTTAATTTATAACTTTTGAACGTTTGCCACAATAATAATGATATTGGGGCAATTAACTTCACTCATGCCAATGCTTTTTTCCATACCAAATAATTGCACAGTAAGTTATTATTATACAGGGTGAGACGATTTATGTTCCTTTATAGTATGCTTTTTTACAGAGGTGAAAAATTTGATATTTTGCTTTGACCGTTTGATTCCTTTATCATTTTTGTACAAAAAGGTATACCTTATTTAAATCAATATTTTGGAGCATTCTTCATAAAATCAAATTTTAAATCCAGACATACCAGCATTTTGTATGTAATAAAAATTTTAATTTTTGGAAAAAATTATTAAAATATGATAAAATTACAAAAAAATAGTCCCTATTTGTATTACATAGTTTAAAAGGCTTACAAACGCCATTTTGAATTATTTTTACTACATTTTAATACTTTCCTGAATTTTTTTTTTATTAGGTACATACATTTTTTATGATTTTAAGAAAAATGGGCCAAGATATCGATTTAAATGTTTTTTGTACAAAAGTGATAAAGGAATCAAACAGTCAAAGCAAAATGTCCAATTTTTGCACCTCTGTAAAAATACATACAATAAACAAAAAAAATCGTCTCACCCTGTATAAATATAACTTACTGTGCAATAATTTGCTATGGAAAAAACATTGGTATAAGTTAATTTAATTGCCCAAATATCATTATTATTGTGGCAACCGTTTAAAAGTTATAAATTAAATACATTTTTTTAGTTGTAACTTTGAACGTCAGTAACTCCCTAAGGAAGCAATATAAACCTTTGATAGAACTTTTTTAAATAAAGTACTAACCTTATTTTGGCTCCCTCTATCACCCCTATCATTTTTGCCCTCACTTTTCCGGACACCCTGTATGTATTATAGTTGCCTAGTCTATTTATGTATTTACATGAGATTCTTATTTAAAAACAATATTTATCAAATCTAAACTGTGTAATATTGCAAAACATCTCTGTTGTGCAACAATATCTTTATATATGACACCAAACCATTGAATCAAACACATGTTTTAAAAGTTAATTAGCAAAACAAAAGCTGACTATAAAAGTAATATTATATAAGCAATATAGTAAATATATAGCAATTTAAGGATAAGGAAATAGATAATTTTCTTGCATATACCTTGAGGAGCACTTCCAACTATTTGTGGGCCTAGGCCTTTATATATGCCTTTAAAACCTCCAGCATTCCTAAATCCTTGCTCTGCTTGTAACCTTGTTTTTAAAGTATCTAATGGAAAAAGTACTACATCTACGAAAAGTCCTGCAGCACCACCTCCCTTAAAATAATTGTTATTTTGGTTTCTAGATATTTATGGTGGCTCACGTACTTACTAAAAATGCTGACCACATCAGGTTTTCTTTATTGGCATCCCCGTGTACAAGCATATTTACAAAATTTAGTTTATATCTAAACTATTAAATTATCATAGCTTTTTTTCAAGGCTAAATTACTACTGTAAATGGAATGACAGACTGTTATCAAAGTGTACCCGTATATTAAATATTATATATTCTTTTTGCTGCTTTTACACATGACTCCCAAAATTTTTTTAACTGTTTGCGACCGAAGAAAAAAGTTGGGTTATGTAAGTTTGACATTTTACATAACCTCCAAAGTCCAATCTTCGTTTTGCAGGACCGGCATCAGAATTATGAGCCGGCTTTCCGAAAAATACAACTTAAAGCACACGCCTACTAGAGGCTTCTTGCCTCTTTACCGTGAGAATCATTTTCTGTATGGCCCAACAAAATTATACAGAGTTTGTAAATCCTAAGTGATTTAAGGAAGAAAGCCTATAATATTTTTTAAAATTATTTCAGTGCTGTTTAGATTTGAATTTCAAAAGTGAGTTGCCATCATTCTGATGTACCTGGGCCCCTGGGCTTCCCCAGTTCCAATATACCTATGTTAACGCATATTAGAGCAAGGCCCTAATTGAGACGAGAGTATTTTTCTAGAAACCTGCGGCAACTCAGATTTTTGGCGGAAACGTTTCTTTCTCGAGATATTCATTATCAAAGTTCAAATTTGAACTAAGCTTATTTCCACTATATTGCCCCTTCTTTTGCACACAATTCTTGATTTAAAGCTAAAGTGTCACACAATATTTGATTTTCACCTTTTAAACCCCCGTTTTTCTACGTTTTTACATTATTTTTGCATTTAATTGCGTGACTTTTCTTTGATAATGCGGCAACCATACATACACATAGGGCTTCATGGCACACTGGGATTGAAATGATTCAAATTATAGATATGCAATTTAATGCAAAAATAATGTAAAATACTTAAAAAACGGGGTTTTAAAAGGTGAAAATCAAATATTGTGTGCTAATTTAGCTTTAAATCAAAAATTGTGTGCAAAAAGAAGGGGAATATTGTAAAAATAGGATTAGTTTAAATTTCAAGTCTGATAATAAGTATCTCAAGAACGCAACGTTCCCGAAATTCTTTCAGATTCGTAATCAGCGCCCCAAAAACCCCCGTATACCAAATTTCGTCAAAATCGGAGTTGCCGCAGGTTTCTAGAAAATTACCGAGACGAGTATTGCGCGTGCAACGGGACGTATTTTTGTGACCTAATAAAATAAAATAATGCAATCCAAATTATTATAAGGTTGCCAGATTTCCGGTTTTGAACGGGACTGTCCCGTTTTTGGATACCGCGAGATTTTTGGACTAGAGACCGAGGTGTTTATGCTGCTCCATCTTGTATAATTTATAAAGTGGCATTAAATATTGTTAATATATACTTTAGAATACTATACGCCATATTTTATAATAAACTGGTTATTTTGAATTTGTGATATAGTCAATTTAAATAAAATGTATTTAAATATTATATAATCATTTAATGTTTTGGTTAGTTTTAATTAAAAAAACATGCGCCTTGATCTCTTACCATAGTTTTTACTTTCGCACTGTCTTATTTTCTACAAAAACAGGCAATTCACTTTTACACATAACCATGTTCAATTGACCTAAAGGAAGGGCTTACATATCATTTCTTAGAATTTACAAAGAAGCATAGTTGACTGCATTTGCAAAGCGGGGTACCGTACTTTTATTTCCCAGAGAAGGATAATTGACTGTAGGTGCAAGAGGGTTACCGTATTTTTAATTCACAGAGAAGCTTAGTCGATTAAACTAGTAAGGGGGTACCGTACTTAAACTACGGTAGCTCGCTTGGCAAAGATGGTCGACTAGGCTTATCTGTGAATTAAATGTACGGTAAACCGCTTCACAAATGCAGTTAATTATGCTTTTTTTTACTTAAAAAGTACCGTTCTCTCTTGCAAACCTCTCGTTTTTCTTTAAAATAATAATAATAATAACTCCTGCACCGAATTTAAAAATGACATATCGGGCAGCAATAAGTTGTTAAAAGTAGAGCCAACTAAAGTGTAATATTAAAAAATAGTTTCATTTTATTCTACATCAGGTGTCTATGATTTTTATGATTTTCGTGTTTTGTTTTTATGTTTTAATAAAAACAATATCGCGGCCGAGTGATATGCGTCAGAATAGTGCCTGTAATCTTTATAGAAAGGAAAGACAAAGTTTGTATATACGAGCAAATCTTTTTTATTTCAAGCTATGGCAAAGGCTTTCGGTTTACACCATCATTAGTGCCATCTAAAAACAAAGCAAGTGAAAGTAGCTAAGTGCATAATTCTATTTATTAAAAACTCTTTTTAAATATTAAATTTATTTATGGTAAAAGAATATGTTTAATGTCTAGTAGTAAAGTTAAAATTCTTTTGAGAAAGTTATGAAGACTTTTTCTTTTGTTATAGAGGATAAAACTTAAAGTATTTAAAAAACATTTTTTAGACTTTAAAATTTAGAAAACTTTTGAATTTTTTTAATATAAAATTGTTTTGTAAAAAGATTTCGGTAAGTAAAAAACATCGGAGATTCACTTACTTTGTTATCCTACCACACAGGCGCCGGTTGATTTTTTCGCTTGTGTTCAAACTTGCATCAAAACGTACAACTTGATTACGACTTAAGGCTGCGCAAGCAAAACGTTGGATTTTCATGCGTGTCTGAGGGGCCTAATGCGGTTTAAGCCAAGCAATTGACGGTACGCGATCAAAAAAACATACAACTTGATACATAACACACTCCGTCTTGCATTTCGACGGCGGATTTGCATGCGTGCTAAGGGGGCCTTTAGTATTGGCAATGTATCCAGATCAGTGATTTAATCACAAGCGATATATTATTTAGTCTTTTAATAATTAACCTGTTCCTAAATAACTTTTTATGAAAAATGAATTTATCATTTTTTAAAACAATTTCTTTATGTTTTGTTTATTTCAGATGGTTAGTAAAATGCTAACATGCTGAATAAATAAAACAAAAAAAAGGGGGCATAGGACTTTTTGCTTAAGTATTCGGATTGTTCTCTAATTATTGCATTGGTCGACATGTTAAGTTATGTAAACATGTTGCTGAATTAAACCCTAATATGGAACTGGCGACTAAGAGAAAAAGATCGGAGTGGTTACCATAAAAAAGCATTTAAAAAACATATATATTCTACTTATTTATTGCATAGGTATTTATTTTACAATTATTTATCGAAAAATAAAAATAAATCGGCTAGCTAAAATTATTTTAAATGTATACAATAAAAATATTTTAAAAAATGGGGTAACTCTGTTTATATTTACATTAATAAAAAGAAAATTAAAATAAAAGAACATTAAACATTTTATCTTAGTTAATTTGCTTAAAATAATTAATTCTGTATAGTGTATACAAAATAAAATCTAATGGCACTTCTTACTTTTAATAATATCTTAGTTGATATAATTTGTGTACAAAATAGTCACAGTCACCCTAAATATCAGTTCTTGAGTTAAACATGTCATGTTAATTTTTTTCATTACATAAAAATTACTACACATACACATATAACTTAAAAATAATTTAGTATTAAAACCTAACACCATAATGAGCTTTTAAAAAAATCTGACACTTTTCTACTTTATACAAAGTAAATCATTATTTGTGAAAATATTTCACACTTTTTAGATAAATACTTTTAATAAAAGGCAAGTAATTTTTTCTTTTAAATAGGCAATTTGCAGTTGTGTAATTCAAAGATACATTTAGACATTTTATTTATCTATTCAAATTCGAGTCTGTCAAAGAAGGTGTTCAACTGCGAAAATTTAAAATTAACGTAATGTAAAGATGCTAGGGAACATTAAAAAACATTCAGTTTTGTACAGGGTTTTCATTTATATTATGCCACCCACTTTTAACTATAAACAAGTAGGATAGAAAAAACGTTCCGTACAGAAGTGTCATACTTTTTCATGTATTATCTTTTGAGCATAAAAAAAACACAAATGCACATCAAAAACTCAAGAAAAATTAAGGAGTAATCTTTTTTTTAAATGGAATATGTATTATGTATCCATTAAAAATCCTTTTAAAACTTTTTACAAAAATACCACATTTGATACATCTATTTTTAACAGTTTTCGAAATATAACCACTTAGATCTGAAAAATAGTAGATTAATTTCCATTATTCCTACCTACGGCACTAAGGCGAGACTGTAGATGTAATGGAAATTATACCCAGATTTAATTGGCCATATTTCCGAAACTGGCATTTTTGTAAAGCTTTTTAAAATACTTTTTTAATGGAGACATTATATACAGGATGTCCCATTTAAAAATCTTTACCTCTTCATTTTTCTTGAGTTTTTGATGTTAATTGTTTCTTTCTTTTATGCTTTTTATATCCTTTTTGTTTATAGTTAAAAGTAGGTGTTAAAATATAAATACAAATCATGTACATCTTTTAATACTCTAATATTGAGGAAGATGTATTGTTTAAATTAATACATTTTAAAACTCATTATAATATAGCAGATAAACCTTTAAAGTTTAATTTTCAAAGTTACAAACGTTTTTCTTTATAAATACTCATTATAGTGTCTAAGTTTTGATATACATTAATATTGTTAACGCCATTGGCTTATAGGAAACATAAATAAAAGAAAGATAAAATTTAAATAAACCAAAAAACCAAACCTAGATATATGATAGATTCAGATTAAGCTGCAAGTGTTGCTAATTGGTAATCATACTAAAACGACTCTACAAACATATTCCAAAATGCGATAAAAGTACTATAACTGTTTTAGTTTTAAAATACATGTGCTAAAACTATGCAAGTTAATATTAATTGAGATTTTTAGCACAATATCACGGTTCTGGTAAAATTAATTCATTTTAATTAAAAGCATTAAAATGTTAGGCTTCTATCTCTTTCTTATTAAAAAAAACACTAAGACGTTGATAACAATTTAAATAAAGAAGGCAAACCTACAATTATTAAATCTGTTAATGAGCACATCCTCTAAAAGTTAGCAAGAACTACAAAGAACCTTAAAAAAAGAAAGATATTTTAATAAAAACTCCTTGGCTTGTTTTTTATGTTTAGATGTGTAATATTTGTAATTGTTTAAAATCGAGTATTCAAATAAATATACATATAATATGGAATTAATTAAAAGTTCTATTGATCGACTTTACATAAGTTCATATACTTTGTAAAACAACAGATAGACATATGTATGCTACGCGGACAGATTCAGCTTTCAATGGTGCAAATTTGGCCAAATGCCAGCTGACGCGCGTAGAGCTTAGTTTATGTACTTACGAAATGGGATTTGCGAATTGTGGTACGTGGCCTTATTGTCGAACGACACATTTAAAGTTGGCCAATTAGTTTTGTTTAGATATAGTAAAAACTAATACATACAGTGTTAGACAATATTCTTTTATGGCATTTAAGGTTTTTTACTGTTTTTTTTATTTTACATAAAATCATAACCGCATTTACGGAGCCTAAATGATAATATACAGGGTGTCCAGTAACTCCACCAACAAACTTTAAATGCTAATTCTACAATCAAAATAGGAATGAAACTTCTTATAAACATAAATATGTCTTAAACATCTTAGTTTTTAAAGTACAAAATGGTTTGTAATCATTTATTTACGCAAAAACCTTATATCAAAACAAAAAAGTTAATGGATGAAATTTGTTAAACACTAAACGGAAATCTGAAACATAACTTTAATTTTAGAAAAATTCAGTGGCGTACCTTTTTTTTATATTTGACCTAAACCCCTCATGGACGAGACTGATCATTTTTTTTATGTCAAAAAATGTCTTCTCATGAAAGGAGACGTTTACGAAATTTTTAAAACAAATCTAAAGTAGCATACAAGTAATTATAAAAAGTCGATTTTTTTTCAAAAACTAAGAAGTTAAGAATATACGTGTATATGAAGTTTTGTTTTTATTTTTCATTGTAGAATTACCCCTTAAAGTTCGTCGGTGAAATTAATGGACACCCTGTATATTAAATTTTCTAGGATTCATATAAATTTGGTGTACAGTAATATATACTTAAAAAAAACAACACAAAGATATTTTAAAAGTCTTAGAAACTTACATCTAATCTAGGCATTATCATCATTAATGATAATTTACCTACATAGTTATTGTCGAACTTTTACCATTTCTTAACATTTTCAGTAGAAATAGAAACATTTTGTAAATTTTCCAAAAATATTTTACACTTTCACAACCTTACGGAAAGTTTAATCTTGATTTGGTTAACAATAAAATATTATTTAAAAACTTCATTTTTCGAAGTTTACTTCTCAGTATTGACAAAATAGAGAGTTGCTTCATAATGGTTATCCTTTTGTTACTTTTGTAGGCACTTTAAATAAACAATCTATATTACAGCACTTAAAATAGATCACAATGAGTTTTAGAAGTTGGAGTCCCATCCTGACATATCATCTGGAGGAAGGCCGCCTTCATCGGGAGGATATGGGTCAAAGTTTGAGGAATCCACAACGCTTCTGATTTTTGGTAAAATTGGAGGTATAAGGGTTCGGTTCACTAGACCTTCCCAGTTAAATCCATCAAACCATCTAAAAAGAACATAATAATAAAAAATAATACCGGGTTACTAAAAAGTACCGCAACTTCTAAATATCTTTCAATTCAAAATTCAAAGGGATTTTTATTTGAAACAGTATACATATACATATCCACACTTAATTTAATGCACCTAAGCCCTTAATCTTTAAAACCGCTTAATCTGCATTTATCACACTTCATATCTAAGATGTTTTGGACATGTGAAATTGAAAAGTGATGTTGGCACTGTGGCCAGATGTCTTAGTTTTGTGCTACATGCATGTGTTTCATTTTTAAAATGGAATGCCCAATCTATTTTTATTGCCTTAAATTGGGCCGATCAAATTCAGTAAGTCTTTAAATTTTCAAAATTCTGTCTGTATTAGTTGTCGGGTGTTGTCATATCTCGGTAACTGGTAAAGATTGAATTTTAAATTTTTTAAATTAACCAACGTAGGCAGGCTTCCTTTATTGCAATTAAAATAAATAAGGATTTTATCTAAAATACCAAAAATATTACGTGTAGCGCAAATTTGGAAAATCTGGCAACAATGGCAATATCACCTTTAAATTCTACTTGCCCAGAAATCTTCGAATACCGAAATTTGAAAACGCAGCTGAAGCGGTTTTAGAGATATTTAAGCGCATCTAAACTTTTTACTTAAAATGTGTTATCATATCTTTGCAGCAAGTGACAATGGAATTTTCAAAATTTGTGGACTTACTAATTTTGCCTGTGCAATTTATTGCAATAAAAATAAATTGGGCATTTCATTAAAAAACGAAAAAGATAGGTGTAGTACAGAACTGGGAAATCTGGCAACGGTACCGATATTACTATTAAATTCTTAATGACCAAACCCTTTCAGATACCAAAATTGGTAAATGTAGCTTTAAAGGTTTTAAAGATATATTTAAGGGTTGCAGTACTTCTAACTAACCCAGTATAATAAAATTAATCAGCAATTATAAATTGTTATTTTTTTACAGTAGACTTCCATTTTTTATATTAAATTTATTCACATAACGTTTCAAGCAGTTCTATCTCTGTCCGTTTTCAAGTGTTAAATTGTTACTTACTTGTGTTTTTGAATATCACTAATTCCACCCTTTTGATAACCTAAACGCTCGGCAGGATTATCCCTACATAGTTTTTTGATCAAAGCGGTGGCATTTCTTGTGATACTCTTAGGAAAATCTATTGCATCGATTCCCTAGAAAAAAATCAAAATATCACAAAACAATACAATATTGATTCATTGCCTTTATCTTTTAATACTAATATTTATCAAACCCGTTAATAAAAAAAGTACTTGCTGCATTTTTAAGATACTTAGTTTTAAGCTCATTAATCTCCATTTTTACTGGAATTTGGAATTTTCTACAGTGTCCCCATGAAAAATAGAGATTTGATACGGGTAGTTCTAAGAAATGCGAGATAAAATCTTTGTGGTACCCAAATTTGGTTTTAAAACATAAAAATACATCTTTTCTAACCGACTACCATTAATAAAAATTAAAACTTTTTTTTACGTTTATTAAGTAAAAAAGTTGGTAATGAAAAACTAAAAATCGTTATAAGAATGGCTTTTTTTTTTATTTAAACTTACTAAACTACAACTAACAAACCAAATTTTAAATGTTAAATAATTTATTTGTTTCTTCTCTGTACAAAATCTGCCCATAAACTTTTTCCAACTAGCCCATGCATACATGGATAAAGCGCCTGATTATTTTTCAACGAAACTAAATATATTTTCGAAATAATAAATCTTACCTTTAAAATGACGTTGTAGGTCCTCATAGGATCACTTCCGTTGAAAGGCGGTGTACCGGTGAGTAATTCAAACATAAGTACCCCGAGAGACCAATAGTCGGCGCTGATATCGTGACCTTTGTTTAAAATTACTTCCGGCGCAACATATTCCGGGGTGCCACAGAACGTCCACGTCTTCCGCCCCGCCTGCAGCTTTTTGGCAAATCCAAAATCAACGAGTTTAACGTAACTAAAAATAATAATAGTGCTTGTTTATAAAAACAATTTTATAGTTTCAATATCGGTAAAATCCTGATCATTGCGTTTATTACGTAGCCAGTTCTGTTTGCAACTGGGCTATATTTGTATACCAGATGTTCAGAAATAACTAGCAAGTTTGTTAATTTAGTTTTAACACCTATTTCTTAACCTCTTTTATTACTCATAAAATCTCTAAACCTAATATTTTTAAGTTATTCATATTAAAACTCTAGGCTGTACCGAATAAAAATTAAACATACTTTGAAATTAATCCAAGGTGGCCTTACCAATTAAATACGACATTGGCAAGCGGTTCCGTTTGTGTAGACAAGAAGTAGAAACAGGTTTAATTTATCCTTACTTCTTTTAATGCAGCCTAGTGTCTCACTATTATTAACTTAAAAAATATTAGGTTTGTAGATAGGATATAATTAACAAACAAAAAAATAAGGCATAAGTGTTAAAACTAAATTTAAGGCCTATGGTACTCCTTCACATGTAAATTATTGAAACTGTTTGTGTTCAAATGTCAATTTCAGATTTCAGTGGTTCTTCCAGTAAAACCGAAAATTATATGTTCATGGTATTATATTATTAGGATGTGTTAGTAATTTTGTGGGCACCCCTGTATACAGGGTGTCAATAGATCGATTTACTATCCCTATGGATTTACTGGTTATATTTGAAATTGCTTTTAAAATTATGTTCCATAATATTGGCATAATAAGGAAAGATAATTATTTATTTTCAATAAATTACAAGAAATAATTTTTAATAAAAAATAAGGTTTTATAGTTTATCCATTTTACTACTTTGTCTAAAACCTATATTCTTGATGTGTTTACATTATCAGTAAAAAAGCCGCCATATGAAAAAATATAAATACTCGTATTTTTCTTTAATGAGTCCTATTGTTATTAATTTAAAAAGGTGCTACCTACCCTTTAGCATCTAATAGTAAATTTTCAGGCTTTAAATCTCTGTAAATTATATTTCTAGAATGTAGGTAATCGAACGCTTCTACAACACAAGCTGTATAAAATCTAGTAGTTGTGTCATCGAAATATCCTTTGTCTCTTAAAACAGTCCATAATTCTCCACCCAAACAACTTTCCATTAGCATATACAGGTACTTGGCATCCTAAAAAAACAATTGCTTATACCACAGACGCAAAAATACAAAATACCATTAGATTAGATTAGATTAGATTAGATTAGAATAGGGCCGGGATAACCCATGCACTGAAGCCGCTCGGCTTATTGTGCGCCCTGTCTTTTACGTCTGGGTGATGTCAGCCAGACGGGACCTACAGCTTAACGTGGGTTCCGAACCACGGCCCTATCAGCGACAACTTAAGACCTTGTCCCCACCCAGGGGGCACTACTGAACCTACCAACTGAGTGGGGTCCGCATGTCTACGGTTGCGCAGGACACGGCAAAGTGTATTCCGGCGCCCTGGTCCTTTGGTGGCCTTCAGCGTCGATACATTTTGCACTTTTGTCCGTCTGGTGTTGAGCTAACCACTAAATTTCCGACGAACTTATAAATAAGTATTTGGCCTCAGCAGGATTCCAACCCACCTCACGTCCGTTGTGCGCTCAACAACTTAACGCCTTACACGCTAAGTTATCACCGGACCTACAAAATACCATGCCTTGCATTGATAAAATAGTAATTAAAATATTTGGTACGTAGGTTTGATACATAAATATGATTGTTTTTCCAGTATTTTCTTGTTTTCGGTTACTTCCGGTTTAACCAAAATCGACCTTAACTTTCTTATTTTAAATAAAATACCCGGTACATTTTTACCTATTTGAATAAAAAATGACATTCTAATTACAATGACACTTCATTTGTTACTCTTTGACATCTAACACCTAAATATTCTTAGTTTAAGCGATCTTATTGGTTTAGTTTGACAATTTTGACTGATGACTGAATCAGTTCAATTGGGCATTGAAATCTATATTCCACACACCATCAAGAACCCCAAACAATCCAATAACAAGCCCTGGTTTTTCAAATCTTGTGATAAAGCTAGAATTTTAAAAGTTCAGGCTCAGAAGAAGTTTCTACAGGATCCTAGTCCAGAAAACCGACAGGCCAGCATTGAAGCAAAAAACTATTACAATCAAACAATTTCTGAAGCTAAAGACTCCTTCGACAATCGTATTAAAAACTTTCATGCTCAAATGGCAGCAAATCTTTCTGGTCCTTTGCGAAACACATAGGTAGGAATTTTTGTACCAGTTCTTTTCCAACACTAACTTTGGAAGATGAAATTATTTCTGCCGCTAAAGGAAAGGCAGAACTATTTGCTAAAAAATTTGCGGCCAATTCAACCCTTGACCCTTCCGTAAATCATCCAATTCCAGCTATTACCCCAGTTCCTCATAAAATGCCCGAGTTTATTTTTAAGGTAAAACACATCAGGCTTATTCTTCTCTTAACACCAAGAAATCGTCTGGGCTGGACGGGTCTCTTGAGTTTTTGGGTGAGTCTCAGATCGTTGCTCTTGATATATCTAAAGCTTTTGACCAGGTCTGGCATGCCGCACTTCTTAATAAACTTCCCTCCTATATGGTCTTTCAACTAAACTCTGTATTTGGCTCTCTAGTTATCTATCTGATCGACGTATATCAGTTATTGTGGACGGCCATTCTTCAAGCTTTCACCAAGTAAATGCTGGAGTGCCTCAGGGCTCAGTTCTGGCACCAACATTGTTTCTTCTTCACATCAACTACCTTCTCTCGTCCACAACTAATTCCATTCATAGTTTCGCCGACAAAAGTAACCTTCACTCCAGTTTTCAGGTTCCTAAATCTGATTTGGAAAACAAACGTAGAGCGATGCAGATATCTCTTTCGCAGGATCTTAATTTAATATTGGATTGGGGCGCCAAAAATCTCGTTTATTTTAATGCATCCAAAACACAATCATGCTCCTTGTTGCGAAAAGAGTTATCAAATACTCATCCTCTACTTATGAGCGGCCAAGTTTTACAAGGCAAAGACACCTTCTTTCTTGTGGGCGTTACATTTGAAAGTAACCTTAACTGGCATAAATACATTGTACTATAGTCACGGCAGCTTCAAAAAGCTTGGATTTCTCTTTCGAGCCAAAAATATTTTCTCCCTTCTAATATTGTAGTATTTGAATAAAAAATGACATTCTAATTACAATGACACTTCATTTGTTACTCTTTGACATCTAACACCTAAATATTCTTAGTTTAAGCGATCTTATTGGTTTAGTTTGACAATTTTGACTGATGACTGAATCAGTTCAATTGGGCATTGAAATCTATATTCCACACACCATCAAGAACCCCAAACAATCCAATAACAAGCCCTGGTTTTTCAAATCTTGTGATAAAGCTAGAATTTTAAAAGTTCAGGCTCAGAAGAAGTTTCTACAGGATCCTAGTCCAGAAAACCGACAGGCCAGCATTGAAGCAAAAAACTATTACAATCAAACAATTTCTGAAGCTAAAGACTCCTTCGACAATCGTATTAAAAACTTTCATGCTCAAATGGCAGCAAATCTTTCTGGTCCTTTGCGAAACACATAGGTAGGAATTTTTGTACCAGTTCTTTTCCAACACTAACTTTGGAAGATGAAATTATTTCTGCCGCTAAAGGAAAGGCAGAACTATTTGCTAAAAAATTTGCGGCCAATTCAACCCTTGACCCTTCCGTAAATCATCCAATTCCAGCTATTACCCCAGTTCCTCATAAAATGCCCGAGTTTATTTTTAAGGTAAAACACATCAGGCTTATTCTCCTCTTAACACCAAGAAATCGTCTGGGCTGGACGGCATACCAGCAGCGTTTTAAAAAAATGTGCTCCAGAACTAGCACCAATCTTAACTCGGCTCATGTCACAGGTATCTTTCGTGCTCAACCTATTCCCAAGAAAGGATCTAAATCGCTTCCATCTAACTATAGACCAATTTCAATTCTCTCAGTTCTTTGTAAATGAATGGAAACATTTATTAATTCACAAATTCTTAAGTATTTAGAAAAACACAAAATTTTGCATGACAGGCAGTATGGATTTCGCCACAAAAGATCTACAGCAGATCTTCTTTCCTTCGTATCACACTGCTGGAAAGGGTCTCTTGAGTTTTTGGGTGAGTCTCAGATCGTTGCTCTTGATATATCTAAAGCTTTTGACCAGGTCTGGCATGCCGCACTTCTTAATAAACTTCCCTCCTATATGGTCTTTCAACTAAACTCTGTATTTGGCTCTCTAGTTATCTATCTGATCGACGTATATCAGTTATTGTGGACGGCCATTCTTCAAGCTTTCACCAAGTAAATGCTGGAGTGCCTCAGGGCTCAGTTCTGGCACCAACATTGTTTCTTCTTCACATCAACTACCTTCTCTCGTCCACAACTAATTCCATTCATAGTTTCGCCGACAAAAGTACCCTTCACTCCAGTTTTCAGGTTCCTAAATCTGATTTGGAAAACAAACGTAGAGCGATGCAGATATCTCTTTCGCAGGATCTTAATTTAATATTGGATTGGGGCGCCAAAAATCTCGTTTATTTTAATGCATCCAAAACACAATCATGCTCCTTGTTGCGAAAAGAGTTATCAAATACTCATCCTCTACTTATGAGCGGCCAAGTTTTACAAGGCAAAGACACCTTCTTTCTTGTGGGCGTTACATTTGAAAGTAACCTTAACTGGCATAAATACATTGTACTATAGTCACGGCAGCTTCAAAAAGCTTGGATTTCTCTTTCGAGCCAAAAAATATTTTCTCCCTTCTAATTTATACACTTTGTATGTGTCCCAAATCCGACCACCCTTGGAATATTGTTCTCATATCTGGGGCCTGACGTCCTCCACAACCCTAAGCATTCTTGATTCCATTCAAAGAAGAGCAATTCGTCTCATTAATGATCCTTCACTTTCAGAAAGGCCTTCCCTCTTTTGCTTATCGTCGGGCTGTGGGGGATTTATCGCTTTTTATAGGTACTTCCATGGCTTCTGTTCTGAAGAATTGTCCAGTATAGTTCCTCCACTCACGGTTCCCAACAGAGAAACTCGTGGTGCCGCGCGTATGCATCCCTATACAGTCCAATGGGACAGGCCCCGAACTTACCACTGTGTTCGTTCTTTTATACCTAGAGTTTATAGAATGTGGAACCTGCTACCCGCGGAGGTTGTTCCTTCCCCCAAATCTTCAAGTATTTAAGTCCCGTGTCAACAAACTCCCTCTTACCTCGCTTAAGACACCCACGGTACGTTAGTATTTAGGCTTTTAGGCTTCGTGTTTTGTAAAAATTAAAAAAAAAAATGACATAAGTAATACTCAGCGAAAAAGCTGCTGAAACCGCCTGAATGTCTCATAAAAGTTATTAAAAATATATAATAATATACAATATGGTCCATTAAGGAAACTTTATTTGTAATTTGACAGAAAATATTGATCTTCATAAAAGTTGTTGCATGGTCTCAAACTGTATTAGCAATAAGTGTATCCTCTGTATATCCTCTTAGTTTAATTAAAACTTAAAGGATATACAGAGTAGGTCAAAAACACTGAAAACTGTTTAGGAGTAAAGTACCCTTAATTTTAAAAATACAAACAAATGTTATAAAGAAAAGTTGAATTAAAAGTTATGCCTAAATACTAAATCATGGTCTTATATTAAATCTTTTATTTTTAAAATAACCCTGTATGATATTTCTTTATTATTCTCATATAATATTTCTTTAAAGCAGTTATAACCAAGTTACTTTTAAACAACATTAATTAAATTTAAATAATTTTGTAAAATTTTACTAAATTTATATTTTTTTATGTAACAGCCAACTTCAAGTTTGTTGCAAGAATATATATTTAATGCGACTTTAGAATTTTACAAATATTTTTTTAATTAGGCAAGAAATATACTGTAAATAAGAATGTACATATAAAAATGTCTTATTTACAGTATAAAAATTTTTTATTTAAAATTTTTATTAAAGTAAAACAACACGTAAATCAAAATTAAAATATAAATCAATAAATATTTAAACAGAAGGCCATGACTTGGTATTTAGACATTCAAATAACTTTTCTCTTTACAATTTTGCTATTTTTTTTGAAATAGGGGCAGTTTACTCCTAACCAGTTATCAATCTATTTGACCTATCCTGTATACCATAGAACTTTTAGCAAAACTTACTAGTATTAGTATAATATTAGTATTAATTAACCTGCACGCACTAACTTTTACAAATAAAATGTTTTTACAAACTCCAAATAAAAAAGTTTTCTATTTGTTGCACACTTAATAGACCACACTGAATATATATATTAAATTTTTGGTCATCAGCTTGGACGCCCGCTTCATGGAATTTATAAAGCGGGTATCCATCGAGTACACACGTAAACAGTACGTATAATTTGCTGCTTATTAAATTCAGCCAAGCCAGCGTTCAAACTGATGACCAAAAAATTAAGCATTGTTCTGAGAGTCTATAGTAAAACTACAATTGTCTTTGGTGAAATTCAAATATTTCTCTAGAGCTTTTTAATTAAACAATATAAAATGACGTATTTTTAATTATAAGAAAGCCTGACCCTGTTGTTTTCATTGAATAATACAAATGCGATAGTTATCAATCCGAGAAAAAGTATAGAAATATCCTACTAACTTTAATTTCCATAGCTGACTAGTAAGCCAATTGTAACAATTTTTTTGTTGCTTATTCGGTAAACCTTACCTTGAAAGTTTTATATAACTTTACAATGAAGTCACAATTAGCCTCTCCCATAATTTCTTTTTCGGACATAATATGCTGTTGTTGCCGAGTTTCGACGATCTGAGATTTTTTCATTTGTTTTAGGGCATACGACTTGTTGGGTTTTCCCTTGATTTGTACTAATTCCACTCTTCCAAAACCTCCAACACCAAGAGTTGTAAGTACTTTTAAATCTTCCAGTTTGACATCGGCATATTCTTCGTTAAGTCTAAAATGGAATTTGCCAATTTTTGTAGCATTAGCTTTCATAGTAAAATTGCTTTAAAGCTATATTGGCTATTAAATAGTCAGTTTAGTGCTAAATAGTGAAAAAACAGAATCGCCATTTCTCATACAAGCAAATATATTATTATACGGGGTGTCCGCTAATTAATGGTACACAGAATAAACCAAAGATTTTTTGTGACAAAATATTAAGAGATTTAAAACACACATACCTATATCCAAAAGTTGATTATAAAAAGATCGATAATTTTTGATACGTTTTGAATATTTTAATAAAAGTTGGTATCTTACATGAGCTATTTAGGTCTGATATTATTTTTTACGTGAGAGAGCAGAGGGTGCTGACTACACTATTTAAATTTTTCTACATCGTTTCAACTTTTTTGTGCTACACTGTATGTACCATTTAAGTAAACCAGTAAAACTACCCTATGGTTTCTACACAAAAAAGGGTACTTTTAGTAATGAATTTGCGGTATATAATGCAACCAAAATACCTTAAGCGTATAAGCAAGTATAAGGGATAACTACAACTGCATATGATAAACGAATAATTAAATTTATTCTTTCGTATACTTTTGGTTGCACCAAAACCCACTCTAAGTGGCTATAGTAGCTGAAAACGGTCGGTGGGTCGGACATTCTTTACAAAGTATGCAATTTTTGTGTAGAAAGAATGGGGAAATTTTACTGGTTTACTTAGATGGTACATATAGAGTTGCACAAAAAGTTGGGACGTTTTAGAGAAATTCAGAAATAGTAGCTGGCTCCCTTAGTTTAGACATAGAAATTAATATTAGATCTGAATAGCTCATGTCAAAAAACCAGATACCAAGTTCCACCAAATATTCGAAATATATAGAAATTACCTCGCCGAAACAAATTAAAATATATTTTCACTTTCTTGACCTCTGTATCTTTCTTTATTTTTACTTCTGATATAGGCAATTTGTGATATAGGTACGTTTGGTTAAACCTTAATATTTTGACATAAGGAATCTGTGGTTTTTCTGTGTACCATTAATTAGCGGACAGGGGCAGCCGTAAATATTTTTTCTTCTACTTGAAAAATCCTTAACTGTTTTTATTTGGTTTAACGGGGCAAAACACATGTTTTTGCTAAAAACAACAATAAAGAAAGGGCCGGAATATTTCCTAAATTTTACTTATTCTGGATGTTACTTAATTTTTCAAACTTCACCTTTTTTCAAATGCAATTGGATAGCAAAAAATTGTGTAAAAATTATTGAAAGCAATTTAACCAAATGTAATTATGTTTCATCATAGCATTACATTTTTTATGGCCGAAAATTTAAAAGGCAAAAAATTATGCAAAAACAAGCATGTTTTTTGGCCTTTGGTTTTTGTTTATTGCCATTTTGTGTTTTACGGTTTCTAATAAACACTATCTTGTAGAAAAAAAACTTTTCTTCCTCTGCAACTCCTTTCTACGATCGATACTTAGAAGGAAACTACTCCAGGTGTCAATCGCCGATTTTGATGAAACTGCAATATGTTGTAGTGCATTAAAAAACAAGTTACACCATTTTTTTCTATCGGCGATTAAACACTTTTAAGAAGCAAAATGCACACCTAAAATCCACCCTCAATTTTTGTTTCAAATATGTTGTGAACGAATTGAAATAACTTCACGAAATCAAAACCATAAATTTACTTATCGAAACTATCAGTCTAAATTCATTTTTTCTCAAGATATTTGAAAAAAAAGAAAAAGACAATTTTAAGGTGAATTTCAGGGGAGTATGTATGTCTTTTATTTGCTGATATACTTTAACATAGTGCAGTTTTATCAAAATCGGCGACGGCCACCTTGTTAAAAAGTTAAAAGGATAAGTGAAGAAAAAATTCTTTTTCCTGATATTCTTGGGGAAATAATATGTCCACTATTGATTTCTACAAAGGATTTCTAGGTAAACATGCCGGCCACCACCAACATACAGGGCGTTCATTTAAAAACTTACCACTCAAGTTATCTGCGAAAAGAGACAACTTTAGGAAAATCGCCGAAACACATCAAGATATTTATTGAGGGGAACGTTTTTACCAAAAATTGGACTGCGCCCTTAAAGCCCTTAACCACCAGGACCACCACCCCAAAATTCGTAGGGTCTAGTGATACATCATTTTATAGCTTCTTTTGAGTACTTTATAACCCTAGAATATAAAGTCAATAGCTTTGGCAACCACAAAATGGCGGTACTATAAAATTTTCCGAATACCTAATTTGGATGCCCATATTTCAGAAACTAGTTTAAAAAAGTTAAATTACTTAGATAATATAACTTATATGGTATTTTCTTAAAATTCCTTAGAAGGTCTTTTTAATTGCGATATTGGTGATAATATGCAGAGTAGAACAAAAGTTTATATTTTTTAATGACGCAACCTGTATAATATTTCATCATTATAAAAAGATTCAAAAGATCTTTAAGAAAAACCACATAAGGTATATCTAACTATATTAGTTTCGGAAATATGGCCATCCAAATCGAGTACTTGGGTAATTTTTAAAGAACCGCCATTTTGTAGTAGGTAAAGGTATTGACTTTATATTCTAGGGTAATGAAGTACTCGACAGGAGTGATGTATCACTCGATCCCCTTCTCATTTAAGAATTTTGGGGTAAAAGACCCCGTGGTTAAGGGATTGAAGGGGCGCCGTTTAATTTTTTGTAAAAACCTTCCTCCTCAATAAATATCTTCGGCGATTTTTTAAATCTGCCTCTTTTCGCAGATAACTTGAGTGGCAAGTTTTTAAATAAACAATGAACACCCTGTATAACAGTTCTTGTGTTTTGCGAGGACTCAATCTATAAGATTTTAATTCCGACAATAACTGATTATAATATTAAAATGTGAGTAAACAGTTAACAGTCAAACTAAGTTAGTAGTTAAGTTACTTTATTAAAATGAACTGCATTGATCACAGTACCATAAATAAAATCAGCTATTGTCAGTCATTTTTACAAGGTGGTGAAAATTTTAATATTTACAGTTTGGCAGTGTATAAGCGAGAAAATACTTACAGGGAAGATTTTCCAGGTAAAGCAAGGAAAAAAGAATAGTTATTGGTTATTATAAGGTATAAGTTAAAGTAATAGCTAGTATACAGGGTGTCTCCAAATGGTCTGTACAAAATGTTACCATACATTTCTTGAGCTAAAATACAACTATTTAACACAGTTTACCTTAGTTAAAAAGTTGATCGTTTGCGAGATACAGGATGTCAAAGTTTCCAATCGCAATCTGCTCATATTTTTGTTGTAATATGTAGAGGGTGCCACCTGCAGTCCATTGCTTATGTTCAAAAGCCCATAACATTTTTGTGCCTCTGTTTATTATAGCTTTAGTAAAGAATTTTTCTTCTCCCATATCTTTTGAACAAAAATGTTAACCTAGTATATATCACGAGCAACCATTTTTGACGTATACCAGATTAAACGGTTTATTCCACATAAACATTTTTTTGTATCCTTTCATACATTATTCAGGACCCCTAAATTTTGTAGAAAATGTTTAATAATTATTTTTTTTAATAACTTAAATAAAATGAAAACTTCGACACCCTGTATCTCGCAAGCCATCAACTTTTTGACAAAGGTAAATTACATTGGATCTTTTTATCTTTGGCCAATAGTTTGTAGTAGCATTTTGTACAGACCTTTAGACACACTCTGTATATTCACGGGATTTATTTCGAAATCACGTTTATATCACAGAGTGTCGTGGCAATTCCAAACAACTAAGAAATTAAATGATTTTTATTTATTGTCAATATTCGAATATTTCTACAAATTGAATCTAAAAATTTAGGAATCGCTTTTTAAAGTGGTGACATGGGTGCCATGCGACACTGTGTAATATGTGATTTGAAGTTTTTATTTTCTTTTTGTATTTGGAGTTTTTATACTAAGGAATTATAAATGTGTTTTTAAGTTTAAGAACCTTAAATTTAGGGATTTCAGCGCAATCAGGTTTTTTAATGCTCTTAAAACTATCTCTTCTTACAGTAATACTATATACACCTTTAAATATAAATAATACTTTATTCTTACCGTCTTCTATCGTCTAAGTCATCTACATATTTAGTCCTAACTTCATCCAAGTTGGAAATTAACTGTAGATAGGTATCCCTGTCTATGACTAAACACGTTACACCTTCAGGATCATCTACTATGATGTTGGCTGTTCTGCAAATCATCACTAAAAATAAAATTAACATTAAAAAAGCTGTATAATTATTTGAAAAAAATATGCGCTAGTTATATTACAAAAAAATAAAAAAAGTTATTTTTATGGTGCATGAACAATATTAATAAGAAATAGTATCTAAAAATAACGCAACATAACATGGACTTTGAAATATATTAAAAAAATGAATGAAAAGACGTTCCATTTATTTTAGTCAGCATAATTTAGTTTCTTTAAACCTTTAAACGAGCTTTTGTAATTTAATGTGATTTAAGATTTATTCTAGGAATGAACAGGGGGTGGCTTAGCATGCCTTTACTAAACATCCTTCTTATCATTGTGTCGCATATGATGTCTAATGGCAAATATGGGCATTTATTGAGGGTCCCTCTCCCCAAGGTTGGTCCGAGGGGTGAGGCTGATGATTGAAATGAATGAAAGTGTGTACTTTTATAAAAAGGAATGAAAGGTGAAAAATATAAAAAAGAGGTTAGAGAAAGTCGTATATTGAAAACTACTTTTGCTTTTAAAAATATAAGATTCAAGTTGAGAAATTCCCTGCGTACAAGAGCTTTAAAATTAACTATTAAAATGTAAAATGGACGAAGACAAACTGCCTTTACATATTTTTATTAATTTAATAAAATGTCAATTAAAAAACTTATTTTAAATTAAATAAGATTACAATATCTGAAATTTCAGACGAAACAAACAATTTTCTTGTAGTATAATTTTTTTATTTAGGGTTTAAAATGTTTATGTAATTTTACCCAGTTTTAAAACATCGATAAATTAATGTCAAGGTTTTGTCAAATATATTTAAATACAAAAATGTAAACCAGGCAAACTACGCAAAAAGGTGTAAAACATAAATAAAAAAAAAATATAATACACAAAAATGATTATTTCATGTAAAATATTACATATTGAATTCTCATTTAATTCCAAAAACCTTTTTTATTTAACATTTTACTATATTGTTAAAAATAAAGGCAGTTTTATCTTGGTCCATTTTCACATTTTTGTAGTTTTTGAGCTCATGTACAAAACAAAACGAATTTCTTAATGTGAATCTTGTTTTTGTCAGAAGAAAAAGCAATTGCCATACACGACGTTTTTTGAACATCTAAATGTTTGGTCTATTTGTCCTATTGTAACGTCCATCCATGGACATACTGTATATACTCGTATAACAAGAAAATGTCTAAATGTGGTAGACAATATTTTATTATGAATGTTAAAAGAACAGTTTCGGACTTTTCCTTTCGTTTTCAGAAAGAGTTAAATTGTGTTGACTAGTGATATTAATCAAACTGTTGATAATTCTTTACCACTGTCTGTGGAAAACGTTTTATTTTTGTCAATACATAGATAAAGGCAACTAAAGTAATTAATTAAAAGGCCAATTTAACCAACGGAATCAAGGCCAACTTACCCATGCAGCGCCTTTTCCCCAAAGAAATCTCCTTTGTTCAAAGTCCTAATATACTTTTCTTCTGACGAATCTTTCTTTGTCACCTTAACTTTGCCCTTGCTAATAATGAAGAAAGTATCACCTCTGTTTCCTTGCCGGATGATATAGTCTCCGTTGGCGTAATAACATTCTTCCAAAACATCGGAAATTCTGATAAGGGTTTCGTCTGGAAGGTCTTTGAAAATAGGAACACTGAAAAAAAAGTAAATTTAGCAAATAATAGACTTAGGATATGGACACTTATGCATTGTAACCAAATAAAATACAGTACAACTTCAACAAACCGGACACCCTGTAAACCGGACACTCCAGTCATTCGGACACCCGGTACAGTTCGGACACAAAACAAAGCTTAGCCACAAATGGATACAAAATTTTATTTTTCGAGAAAAAGGTATTCCTTACGAAAATTTTGGCTTGTAAAAAGATTATGATTTACGAAGAGAAAATGTTAATTTTGTATAGAGGGTAGGCAAAAACTTAAAAGACAAAGAATAAATTTTATTTTTAAGTATCAAGCAAAATATCTTTTGAAAAAATAATTTAGAATCGCATTTTAAAGAAGGTTATTAATGTTGCGAGGGTATCAAAACGTTTTATAAAACCAATTTTGAAGTTATCAAAAATTACTTTATTAAATTATTATAGTAAAATGACCTAGAAAACTTTTATAATTTGCTTTTCAAACACCAGCTTTCACAAAAAATTCTTCACAATACAATTCTTTAGCTGTAAACCAATGTGATCAAGGCGTTCTTGCCAAATTATGGAGTTTATTAAAATTTTGTGATATTGTACGCGATTAAAAACGTCATTCCCACTAAATTTTAATAGGGTAGTATAATCTTGAAGAAAAATCTTAAGTTTTTGCAAACTCTGTATACAAAATCAACATTTTCTATTCGTAAATTATATTTTTTACAAGCAAAATATTTTATGGAAAATGTCTTTTTTCGAAAAATGAAATTTTTGCTTCATTTGTCCTCTTATAAACCTCATCCATGTACAGTCTGTAGAATGTGGTGTGAATTAGTTTTTATTTGGCATTTAACATCCGGAAAGTTCTGAATCACAACGAAATCATTTTCCAATCCCTTGGAACCACGTAAATAAGATAATGTAGGTAATGTACTAAAGCAAAAAATAATTTAGAAAGTCCTAGCTACCAGATCGCACCAATTTTCTCATTAATCAGGGGTTTTGACCAGGGAAATAAAAAATATTGGTTAGCTCTGGTTAGTTATAATGGGGCATTAAATAAAATCAATACAATGAAAAGTATCAACTAACAACAAAACTAAAAATTTTTAAATAAATTATAAAAAAAGTTTTGATGTTAACAGGTTTTGTTGTATTGAAATCTAAAAAATAATTCGTTAAGTCGCTACCAGATAGCACCAATCTTTCATTAATCTGGGGTATTGATAAGACAAATATTAAAATCTTTGGGCATAGTGTATCCGAAGTAAATATTATGATAGAAATGTGAAGTGCCCAACAATTTTATTATTTGTGGGATCAAAACCCCAGACTGATGAACAGATTGGTGCGATCTGGTAGCTAGGACATAATAAATATTTTTAGTTTTTAGTACAATAAAACTGTTAAACATAACAACTTTTTATACATAACATATTTTTACTTTGAAACATCCCCATCCTCATAAAAACATAATGAATTTAATATATCAAAGATATAATAAAATAAGTACAATTTATCAGTAGAATAATATAAAACTACAATAAAAATGCTAGCAATTTAACAGGAAAAATGAAGCAATGCGGTATTATTATAATACATAAATTAGAACATTAATAGACAAATACATTACAGAGTGAGTCATGCAGAGTTACAAAAATGATTGAATTATATTCTATTAAATTTATTTGTTTCAAATACTATGTAGCATACTATATTCCATTGTTTTAAAATATATAGGTTATAATCATTGACGTCTAGTAAAGGATAAAAGGTCATTGATTATAATGGTCACAAGAAGATGCCTGAAAATACGAGATAAAGATTATCACAAAGTATTTTGTCTCGGTTGTTAAAGGAGCAAATAATTTTAGAAAGGTGGCGCTTTATGTCCAAATTAAAACTAAGAAGTGTTTATTAGTGTATAGCCAAGGCACTTTGTGCAACAAGTTATCTATGGCCGGGACTTCCAAGGCACTGTATATTCCCACTGCAAAATAAAGCAATCAATAATATTGTCATAACGTAGAAACTGAATGAGTAAATATTACGAATACGTAAATTCATTCTTGGTACTAATAAGATGTTTGCAAAATGAATTTCTATTAACATTTAACGTCCAAATACTTGTACAGTAGTAAAGTAATATTTGATGCTCTATGCGACTTTGTAAGATTTCTTTTGTTAAATTCAAGGTGTATATTCAATAAATAATTTTTATTTTAGATACTAACATGTAAATCACAATTATAAATATTTATAGCCAGATACTTTGTCAATAATATTTCTGTCCATCTGTCCGTAGCAACTATCAAATCAAAATATTTTGATTTAAGAGATGCCGTACACGTTGAGTTACTAAACGCGATTCGCTGCCGTTTTTAAATATTTGTTTTGGAAAAAAGTTGTATATAGAAATTTTTTTAAATGATCCAAAGATTATCGGAAAGTTAATTGAATTTTGGTAATGTTTATAAATTAACACAGTTAATTTCACATAAATTACATAAGCGTAAAATTAACCACTTTCCGATAATCTTTGGATCGTTCTAAAAACTTTTCTATATACAACTTTTTCCAAAACAAATATTTAAAAACTGCAGCGAATCGCGTTTTAGCTCAATTTAACGTGTACGGCATCCCCTTAAACCAAAACAGCTTGCAATAACATATCTTCAGTGTAATACAGGTTTTCTACTGGTAAGTGCCAGATTTTGGATATTTTGCTAATAATGGCCCAGTTACGTCAATAATGTCTAAATAGTAATAATAGATGTAGATACAATTCAACTACACACGTAGACTATGATTTCGCTAAGGAAAAGCCACGCGGTCATCAGCTCTGTCTCCTTTAAAATTATTCCCCTTTTTGTTGCTCGCACACTATTTAAACGACGCGATTAGAAAAAATAGTTGATTGCCGTCTTTACTTCTATGACGCCTCTGACTTTTTCTTAGCTGAATTCTACTTTACTAAACCACTGAACTATGTGAGTCGAACTCACTTGGAACTAGGTGTAATTCGTGACTTGTTGCTTATTTTTTACGTACTTACTCATAGAACCACCGGATTTAACTATAATAAACATTAAATCTAAAACTTAAGACAGTAAAGTTCAATGCTATAATACGCAAAATTTATAATATTATTGGTTAGTTACAAAAATAATGACACACTCAAAAAACATTCACTTTCTATATCCACACAAATCACAATCACTATTTTAATTATGTAGGTTATCAAAACATTACCTCTTTTTCATAAAAATTAAACGTTTTCGTCTGGTGTTCTTTAAAAGCCTGATTATCTTTTTGTACAGTTTTTGAAATACTGATAACGTTCTAATCATTTTTCATTGCTACTAGTTTACTCAACCAGCAGGCTTTCCAGACTAAATTAGAACCAATCATTCGACAAATATAAAATAGTATAATTTATTATCAAAATATCAAATAATGTTTATCAAATTCTTGGTACAGTGCTGCAACAAATTAGTAGGTACGACTTTGCTTTTGTTCATCATTAAGCTTGTTAAATCGTACTGAATATATGTAATTTTAAATTTTGTATGATAATGGTCAGTTAACCAGGTCATATTTAGAGCCAGTCATATAGTCTTAGGTGCAGTTTAAATGCCTTTTTTATGTTTATAAGCCCTTTTTCTGTGAAACTAAATAAGGAATCACCCCTTGCAGTTTCGTATAGTAGTTAGAAAACACCCTGTATATACTTTTATATTATTTATTTACGGACACAAAAGTAAAACAAAATAATTTAACATAAACAATGTATCTGTAACGACATTAAAACATAAAAAGATCCAATACGCAATAACGAATCCACAGAAAAAGAAAAAAACCTTTAAGTATTTGCGTCTAGAGATAGCTCTTCCGCATGGCCGTGCGAACAGCGAAAGGTACTAGCAGTATTTTCTCTCTCTTTTTCTTCGCGTACCAATTGGTTAAAGGAAAAAGGCAAATTCTTCTCCGACCAATAAGCACGTTCTCGGAATAAACCGAAGGTACCGAGATGTTTTGATCGGTAATTGCGGTTGACAGTTGAGACCGAAAGTCTAAAAACCCCGTTTCAAAACTTTACCAGAACCAGATAAACCAGGAAAACCAATATCTTGGTTAACTTACGGAACGTGTTGCAGTTTGATCGGTAGTTTTGGTTGACAGTTAAAACCGAAACTTTGAGAAACCGCGTTTCATAATCTAACTGGATTTTAGAACTTGGAAGGTTTCGGAACGCGAACCAGAAAAACCAAGGATTCTGGTTAACTTACGGAACGTCACCTTAAACTTGTAAACTGGTTATTAGGTTAGTACCGAAGTTCTTTATTTTTATATTTTCGCAGCAGTGCCCTATTAACCATTAGGCTGACTAGGCTACAGCCTAGGGCGCCATGAAAAAGTAGACGCCAGACAGGGGAGTAATAGGCGCTAAGACAGGGGAGTTTTAGGTCGGATGGGGATTTCTCTGTGAATAAGGTGCTTTGAAATGAAATAGGCGCGAAAAAGAGGGAATGACCTAAATCAGAGAGGAGCCATTAGAGGGGTGACAGGGGGCTGCCAAACAAAGCTGTAAACTAAACATGGGATGAAACCAAGAACTTATCCTTGAAGTACACAACAGTTTATTTTTTGCATCCAATGTTTTATTCTTTGTTAAAACATACTGCCCTCTCTTAGAAAGTTATGACATTAAAAGTTTTATATTTTTTGGGCTAGATATAATTTATTCTAAAAGAAATGTCGCAAAATACACAAAAATGATAAAGTAAACAAACCTTTTCGAAAGCACGTAGCCTCTGACAAAGTCTGAATACATATTTTTTAGATAAATAAAAAACATTGTTAAAACACGTACCACGAACTAAAAAAATCTTCTTATTTTGTTTCTGTCTTGCCATAAAACCTGACTCGTGCGGTAAGAAACCAGAAACTCGTCGGGTTCACTATTTTTGGCTGCAATAAATCATTGTTCACAAACAGGGTTGTTTACATTATGTTTTTTGTCCACTTTGAGGCATTGCCTTCAGAATAAATTATATGTGGCTCAAGCTATACCAATGTCAACGTCAAATTTAATAAGTTTATATAAGAAGACTATAAAAGATACAGTCGAAAGCTCTTGCAAGACCACAAAATCTCAAACTCCAACAATGTAATCAGGTAACCATAATTTAAATTTTGTTATATTTAATACAGATAAAAATGCCTTATTGTTTATACCGCAAAATCGGTAATAAAAACACGAGCAGCATGCTGACCAGTAAATATGCGAAAGTCCCAAAAAGGTCAGTGCTCCAGAGCCCACCTTGACGAGCCGCCACTGCTGTAGTATATAAATTTTTATTAGATAACTTTATTTAAAACGGAACAAATGATTCATATTTTACCTATTTTCCTATCATCAAATAACAAAGATATCTCGCCATTAATTATATTGGGATTTAGTTATCTATTAACATATTTTTGAAACTAAGTTAAAGCAATCAGTGTGATAAATTAACATTTTTATTAGATGATCTTTGTGCAGGGTGTTTTGGTTGCAAGCGGGGTATCTCAGTTATTATTACAGGTAGAACCTTGCGGTTTTAGCGAACCTGAACTAGTTCTTTGTGAAACAAAAGATGCCATCAACAAAGCCGTCATAGCCCTCTTAGTTTCTGAGCTACAGGGTGACTTTAAAATTTTTGAATTTTCAGGTACCCCTAGTATCTCAGATGGATGATAACGTATTAAAAAGGTAAAAACCGATTCTTATATAAGTTTTTTTGAAGAATGCAGCGGCGTAGTCAGATTTTTTCAAATATTATTGTTTTCAAAATATTCACCAATGTTGGGTTTTTTTGGAACATCCAAAATAATTTGCCTTTCTACGAGCTATTTAAAAATATATAACACGATAGGTTTATTTTTATATAAAACGACAAAATTCCCAATTTTCATATTTCTTATCCAAAATTTCTCAGTAGGCCATGCAAAACAAATTAGGTACCAGTTTTTTTTTTTTTAAATAAAATGCAGGGTGTTTCGTTAAAAACAAATTGGTCAATATTTTCACAACAAGAATAATTGGAAAAATTCTGACTACGCCACTGCATTCTACGTAAAAGTTATAGAAGAATATTTTTTCCCTTTTTGATACGTTATCAGCGAACTAAGATACAAAGGGTATGCAATGCAAAATGCAAAATTTTAAAACCGCCCTTTGTAGCTCAGAAACAAAGACTGACTTTGTTTGTGACAACTTTTGTTTCACAAAAAAGTAGCATAGGTTCGCGAAACAAAAATTCCACAATTGATATATCTATCTTTAATAGTTTTCGAAATATGACCACTTAAATCTGAAAAATAGTAGATACAATTTCCATTATACCTATCTACGGCAGTAAGCTGAGACTGTAGATGTAGTAGAAATAATATCCAGATTTAAACGGCCCTATTTCTGAAACTATTAAAGATAGATATTATAACATCAAATTTTTGTAAAGCTTTTTAAAAGATCTTTTTAACGGTTGCAATGTATAGGATGATCCATTTTAGCTCAAGAAAAATAAAGGAGTAAATTATTTTTCTTGAGTTTTTGATATTCTTTTTTTTTTATGCTCAAAAGATAATAGATGTAAAAGTATAAAACCTTTATATGGGATGTTTTTTTATCCTCCTTGGTTATAGTTAAAAGTAGGTGGCAAAATATAAGTGAAAACCCAGTACATACTTGATTATTGCGAAAATATTATAATTTCTTAATTTTGTTATTTAAACCTAGGTAGGTAGCACTTTTTTGAGCAAAATCAATAATTAATAAATAGCTCTTAATAAAAATTTTATTGGCCCATGATCTATCTTTATTTTCCAACCTTCACCGCAAAATTTTAAGTGCGTATTCGGAAAATTAGGGATTTTACGATGTTTATTTAAATAGAGCCAAATATTATATATGTATACTTTCAAAAGCTGGTGAAAATACTAACCTCTTGAGGAAATCGGTATATTCTGCCTGTCTGATGAGACCAGTCCTCATCATAATAGTTTGGAAGCATTGCCGTTCGATAGCCCATAGTTTGCAGTCTGTGGCGGCTTTGATCGTGGCAGTTCGCTGGCAGTTGTAGAGTATGGCCAATTCTCCCAGAACCTTGCCAGGAGTGAGGGTACTTAAAAATTTGTCTTCCCTTGAAACTTCCACACTTCCCTCTGAAAAAAAAAGTCAATAAATAATTTGATGATATGGATCGCGGTCGATCTTGTTCTAATGCGTTTTCTTTCCACGCAATGGCAAAAATTGTAATTTTTAATACGAAATTAAATAATTATGATCATTAACTTTAGTAATGTACATTACAAAAATGTTTCCATGCTTTCTTAGGTATATGCGAATAGGTGAGTTTTATTATTATTCTAGATTTAATAAAGGGTTAATTCTAAATTAGCTTTTTAATGTTATATAAATAAAAAAATTAATAAAATTTAGTAAATAACCTATATTTACATAAATTTTAGTTTATGTAAATATAGGTTATTTAGTCATTTTATAAGTAATAAGTATAAGTTAATTTTAGGGGGACACTTTTTTGTATCTAAATTCTCTTGTTCAGGGCTATCCCAGCCTTCAACCAACACATACCTCAAAAGTTCAAATGTAAAAGGGGGTCCGGTGTTATCTCCTCTCAAACGGTTTCACTTTCTTACTTTAACAGATCTTGTTTTTTTATATCGATTTAACAGTTTTTCGAGAAAACTAAACCTAAAAACCGAGGAATTAGCTGGTGGCTCACCCCTATAGCTTTTTTATTGTTTAAAATCAACGAATTCCCACTAAAATATTAAAATAAAATATAGTACGTAAGTAGATTACATAAATCTTTTTATTCCTTTTTTGGTTTTCTATTACTTCCGGTTTAGCCGGAAACGAACGAAGTTTTTTTTTTTAAATGAGATATCCGGTATATTTGTATTAATTTAAATAAAAAATGATATTCCGAGCACAATGAAATACATTTGCATGCCACGTTACGTTACTCATTTGTTTGTAATGTCATGGAGACTTCATAACAAAAAAATTAGAAATACCAAAACAATTTATAAGTGACAAATATTACGGGCGTTATTTTGGGATTTGTATGTAACGAGAAACAGCTCATTTGTAACTTCTGAATTGTTTTGACATTTCTAATTGTTATGGTTATGGTAAAAAATTAATAAAGTCCTTTCTCATCAAATTTTGAAAGACAAATATCACACCTTCTTGTTTTTTTGGATAAAAACAAACGGATGATTTTTTACTGAGCTGCAAATGTAAGAAATGAAAAAAGCGTTATGCCATATTTCCGAAATTGACAGGAGTAAAGAAAAACCTCGGAAAAACGATAAAATCAGGTTATAATAAAGTTCATACAAGCAATTGACTTTAATAATAGGAACTAGGTTATTTCATTTAAAATTTTAAAATTTCTTAAACTAGAGGGAAATCTATAAACTTGGCAACCTTGCCAATTTAATTTTTAAATTCACTTTGCACGAAATTTGGTTCATTTATATTTGACGGTTGCTGAGATAATTCCGGATTTTCATACTAACCCTGTATATTGAATAAAAAGGATTTTTATTACTGATAGATGTATTGCTTTATGCTAAAATAAAAATAAAACAGAAGTACAGTAGAACCTCTATAAGTCGAAACTCAAGGAACCGCCTATTTACTTTGAGTTAAAGAGATTTCGAGTTATGGAGATTAAAATACACGGCAGTTGTAGCAAATAAATGAGCAAGGAACAACAATAAACTTCGACTTGTGGAGGTTCGAGTTATGGAGGTTCGACTGTATCTAGATTCTGTCTTGTTCACTAAACACAGTACAACAAAAGAAAAAGTTTTAAAACCTTTTAAGCACTTTCTTATACTTTTAAGTGAAATTTATGTAGTATAGTAAGTAGTATGCTAACATGCGACAAAATTACTTTTAAATTCACGGTCAGTGTCAGCTTGACTGCATAAATCTACCGTTAAAAGCGGATCATTGTTCTTCCTACGGATTTCGATAATGCACTTTGTTCAAAAACTCTAGCCGAGTGTTTAGTCACGCTTGCTTAGGACATACATCCTGATATGCAAAACTACCTTTCCTTAGCAGTTAATCGTAAAATATGGGTACGTATCTATAACAAAGAAATAAGTAAGTAAATAGGAACGATAGGTATAAAGGTATTTTTTTAAAATAAATGTCCCATAAACCTTGTGCCAGTTCAAAATTATTTTTGCCAATGCGTGGAAAGAATATCGTATAAAGTAAGACGAGATATCTTACTTGTTTTCATATTTTTCGAGATTTTTTTAAACCCTTACTTTTTAAATTTGTATTTTTTCAATTAACAGTCGTTGACAAACATTTGGTTACATTCTTTAAAAGCACCTAAACTTAATAAATATGCTAAAAAGTTATTAAAAGCTTGGTTAATTACACATATTTTTTTAAACAAAAACTTCCTTTTCGACAACAATTAAAAAACATATCATTAGGCAATAATGAATAAACCAATAAACATTTTTACCAAGGCCCGTCGTTTTATTTGTTCATTCCTGAAAGCCAAAGCGAACGGCAAGTATCTGCCTCTATCTACTAGCTCTATTAAGAAGAAGATGGGAGACTGTTTGAGCGTTAGGCTACCTTAAAGGAATAAAGTGGGGTCGGGTTTTCGTACAGACAGCGTTTTGTTTCTTTTTTTTATCTAATACATAGTACGGCAAGTACGTGGTATTTATCCTTTGGGAAATAAAACAAAATCATTATTTAGTACTAAAACATAAATAATTAATCTCATTATTTAACTTCTGTATACAAATAATAGATTACTCATTGATAAAGTATATGTATATAATAAAAAAACAATGGTCAAAGTCCTAAATACTAACTTAAATAATTATTTGCAGCATTGCAGCTAATCGATAAGGATAAAACAGAAAAAAAATCAAGTTATTTATTAAAAAATTAAGCATAACAGTGTATTTTGAATTGATTATTGTGATCATGACGAATGTCTATAAAGCTTTTTCTTAAATTTAAATACAAATAATACATTTAAAAAGGGATACAGTGCTTTAAACTTACCATAATAGTTGGGCCAGCAATGAAATGAACTTCATGATAATAACTGTTTTAAAACCTATTTACGGGTGTACTTTTTGACTAGTCTACCACGAATATTCATACCGCCATATTTAAAAGCAGCGCTTTAACACAGCTTGTCAATTTTGACATGTATCGGACTGGGCAAACGCGTCACTTTTTGTCGGACAAGTTTACCACAATTTTTACATGCAATTTTTAAACGTTGTGCCAAAAATGGAACGGGTTACAGTCACGAAATCAAGGCAAAATTGACAGGCTGTAGACTAGTCAAAAGAAACCACCCTAAATAGGTTATAAAAGGGTTATTATTAAGTCCATATCATTGCTGACCGGCATTAATGGTACTATTATGGATAGGTAACACTGTACCTTTTAAATATATTATTTGTATTTCAATTCCTCAAAATAATCGATTCGAATTAAACTTTTATGCTTAAGTTTTTTGATAAATAGGTTTAAAAATCTATTTTATTGTAAAGTCTATTTAGTTGCTAGCACTATAAGAAAAAACTTTATATGGTTAAAACCTTTTTATCAAATCATTTTGCTTTGGTCTGTGGTCTTTAATCCGAGTGGATATCCTAGTAAAGCTTTATTTTAAAAGGGTAATGCCTATATTCCCTCCAAAATGTTGAAAAAACATATTATTTTATAGCCTATCACTGAACAAGACAATTAATACAGTTTCTGCAATAATTTATTTCATTTAACTTAAATGAAGATAGGTAGCGTAGCTGCTATGGGGATATACGGGACATTGCCCCGGGGCACCCAGGCTCAGGAGGGCCCTTGGACTCTGACTTACTGAGTATAAATATTAAGATTAAATAAACCGGGTGTTAAAGGTGAGTATATTTTATTTATTATTCCTTTTTTTTAGTACGTTTCATTGGGTACATTTTAACTAGTGTAGTTGGGGCCATCCTTTATATTTTGCCGCAGGGCCCTTGATTCCGTAACTACGACACTGATGAAGATTCACGAACATCAGTCCTATAATAACGGTTATTAAAAAATGAAAGTGAATTATGGGCGGGTAAATTCAAGTTGTATGCGTAAAGTAAAAGTGTTTTTTTTTCAAACCAAATAATAATGTTTGACCTAGCACGAACTCTTGTCTATTTTAGGGTATATCATTATTTCACCTCACGCGGAAGAAAATTTCAAAGAAGAAAGTTGTGGCACGTAAATCATAAATAATGCCCAATTTAAAACAAATTTGGTATTGGCATAATAGAACATCACGATTTTTAAAGCAAATAAAGAGCTTCGATGGCAATAATAAGACACTATTTAATTATTTTTTAGTAAGCACTTTTAAAAATGGAATAAGCAATAAAAAAAGCCAAATAAATAAATAATTTACTATAATCAATAGGTTCGGAGAGTTGTCATTTAATAGTTGTAAAAAATTTTCTGCTAACTTTACCCAATTTTTCTTCTGTTAATTGAAAGCTTTGAGTAATGAGGTTTACATCTGACATTTATTGCATGATATTTATGTCAGACAGAAATTTTGGCTAATTTAAACAATAACAAATTTCTATCGGACATACATTTTTGACCACAACCACTTGACGTTGGCTGAATACATTACGTGTGAAAGCCAAAAACCAAAGATAGAATAGAATACATTTTTGATCATTTATATTCGCCAGAATTTCTGTCTGACATAAATTATCATGCAATAAATGTCAGATGTAAACCTACCATAGCTGATATACTGTTCCTTACGATACATGAGAAGTTATACTTATAATATCTTTAGAAATCCCCTGAAATCAATTATTTTAACAAGTGCTTTTGAACTTGCACATATCTTAACTCGCCTTTTTCGATTCTAATATCACAAGTAGACAAGTACATATTTCCAGAGGGCGCACATGTGCTAATTGTTCCCAAAAATATCCCCTATTTAATTAATGACCCTTATCTTTATCTATGTACTTAGCCTATACAGTAAGGATTTTAAAAGCCTCTCCCTCTTTTATCTTTTAATCGGGTAAAATGTAGTTAAAAGGGTATTTGCTAATAAAACTTGTTGGCATGACATTTTTGTATTCACGTGGCCCCGTGCCAAAAGACACTATAATTTCTTCAATTCATTCAACGCCCATTAATTCTCTACTAAATACCACTTTGTTTTTAAAAAGCTTAAATACTGTAAAAACAATGTGGTTTTAATGGCATTGTCTTGTAAGTCTGAAACGCCCGTTTGTCTAAGACTTTGTGACCACAAAAAAATGGTTGTCGAAAAGTAGTTTCAGTTTCACCCTTTTACCTAAATTTTACCTAATCCCGATATCTTGTCCCATTTAAAAGATACATGTGAAGGAGGACTTTTAAAATCATCACTGTTTACTTCCTTTGCTCAGCTCAGCTTGCAATAGAGCAACACGAAGTGACACTTCCATGTAATTTTTATTGTCAATCTGGCGTCGAACTTTTCACTTGTTCATTCCTTTATTCCTATAGTGCAGGGGTGGTCAACTTGTTTAGACTCAAGATCGACTCTTCACTGACGACACCCAGTGCGAACTACCAATTACATACTTCGGGGCTTGAAAATGATACATGGTGATGTGTGCAGCAATTGGTAATAACGTTGTGCAGTGTGTTCTACGGATTTGTATTTTGCGCCTTGCCACGATCGACTGGACTAATAGTCGCAATCCACCGGTTAGCCACCCCTGCTATAGTGTCTAGTTTGTGAAACCTGCTGCCTACAGAGGTATCTTCTTTTCCTTCCAATCTTAATATCCTTTTAAACATCGTGTTGTTTAAAAATTATAAACTAATACAGTAGACCCGCGGTAATCCGAACCTTGTCTAATTCGGAGCCCTTTGTAATTCGGCACGCCTATTACTGTTGATTATACCTACAAATTTCGGCAAATCTTCACTAATGCATCATTGAACAGTAAGTATGATTTATAGATCTTGGATCTTTTATTTTTAATTTGCCGAATTACAAGGTATTCTATGGTCTTAGGCAGTACTCTTTACCAGTGGCGGTTCGTGTCATTTTTGAGTGGTGGTGCACAAGCAAAAAAGGAATAATAATAAAAGCTTACCCTTTGTTTCAAAAGAAAGTCCATTGGCCTATTTTTTTTTACTTCAGAATAATTCGATCATGTTATCGAAATCAGGGATGCACTGTAAATAGTGTTTTTCGATAGATTCTGCTATTATTTTAGATCGTTTATCCCATGTTTAGTCCACGCTATTATTTCTTTAACAGACAATAAGCATACAAAACAAAACAGTTTTTTTGTGACAGAACATCCACAAATCCAATTATATTTTCCATAAATGTTCCTATTAAATCTCTCTTGTATGTCCTAGTTTTACTAGTAGATGAATAATTAATTTAAAAATCAGGAGTATGTCCTCCGTTTTGTTTAATTAAAAAGTTTCTGTTCAAAAGGCAAACTGTTATCCTTTAGTAGAAACTGCACCGCATTTATTTCCAGTTGTTGATCCATTTCTATATTATTTATCACATATTACACCACATAACTCTCAACATATGAACTAGTTAACTATACTTGTTAAAATTAAACGTATAATCAACCGTTTATTCACACCGTATAATCATAATCAACAATAAATATTGTTACAACAACTCTACCGGACCCGACACTAACGTTTAAGCTTCGACTTCTGCCTGGAGACACGTAAATTTGTGCCCATGCACCATATTATTTTCGCGTGTATTGAAGTAAAGAAGACGTAAGTCGTGGAGCAAAATCAACATGACAAAGCGGGCACAATTCTCGTGTTCTCCGGCACACAGTACACTTATCTAACTTTATTCGTTTTGTTTATGCCCTGGCTTGGAAAGACAGTTTTGATATTTGGGCGTTGCGTTGAAGTAATTTAGAAGTAAGTTTTGAGCAGAGTATTTAAAAGTATTTTAATGGGATTATAGTAAATATCTGACATTAAATTATATTTAACAAAATCGTGCTTTTCTGTTTATTTGAGGGGTGGGCACGTTCACTTGTGCCCTTTAGTACCAGACGAAACTGCACTTTACACCGACAAATTCGATAGTCCGACATTGCCCTGCAAAACGTTTGTCAGATTACCGCGGGTCCACTGTAGTTGGATTTTTAAACACGTTATTTTAATAGAAAAATATTCGTTTGTAAACTACTGTGGCTATTTTATGCTCATAATAAAAAAAATCGAAATTTCTTAAATTAAAAACTCATTATTTTAGGTATTTAGGTTTTAGTTTTGTTATTCACTTAAAAAAGTAATTTTAGCAAAAGGAATTTGCGTAAGCGAGAGTATTGTTGACCTTAGACGTCAGGTTCCTGATGAATCAATGGATAATAATTCAATTTTACAGAGAAAAGCGTATTCGCAGAGGGTATATCTTCCATACCAGCAAGAAGAATATGCGAAACATATAATTTAATACCTAGCGTGAAATACACAGCTTTAAGAATAATTATTTTGGGAATACATGCAATTTTCTTTTACGAAAGAAATTGTATTCTTATCCTTTATCTTGCACCTTTGGCTGCAAATAGTTTAACAAAGAAAAATCTAGCCGTGTATTTAATTAATAATTTAAGAATACATGAAATTTTGATTGCGAAATTTAAGTAAAATATTAGTTTACCGTTTTTCATTCTATACAAGGTGTTTTTAAAATTCAGTCATTTATTTTAACAGCTGGAAAATAGAAGTTGTTATATCAAAAATCACATACTATATAAAAGTTGCATAATAAGAGACTTAGTATACATTATTGTTAATTTATTTTTTAAAATAATAATAATCACTTACCAAATTTAGATAAACGATAAGACAAGTAATTACTAAACGCTAAAATTTTACATGGTAAATTCATGAAATCTGTGTAATAACACTTATTTTATATGTGATAGCTGTAAAGAGTCTTGGATTCGTCGAACAAGATTTTGCGTTAATCAAATAAATAGGTACAGCTTTAAGCAGTTTTAATTGACAATGATTTTTTAAAATAATTTTTAATAATGTTAACTAACTCTCTTATTATGCAACTTTCATAAAGGTGATTTTTGGTATATCAACTTTAAACTATGTCATATTTTGACATTAATGTCAAAGATTTCAGAATATTCTAAAAAAGACAAAAAATTTAAATTTTAAAATAATAATAGTTAATTTTTATTTTTATTATTTTAATTCAATTTATCTTGACAAAGGTGGCAGATTTGCCACCGAAACGCCGATTTTTAATTATCTTTTTATTTGTTCAATTTTTTTTGGTTTTTTAGTACTTTTAATTTAATTTTGGCGTGTATCCAAATAAATACCATCCAATAAATGAATCCGCCGGACTACAGAACATATTTTGTTTGACGAGTCCTACAAGCTGTTAAAACTAATTACTTAACTTAAAAAACACTCTGTATTTTAACGACACAAATCATAAAACAAATAATTGCAGATAAAGTTTTATTAGAAGGTAAAATATAGGACGCGTATTAATTTTAAGGCTTTTTTTAAAGAGAAATTTTGTGCTTATTGTATTAAGTAACAATGAAGTTTATTTCAACATAATTATTACTTGTAACGGAACTTACATAAAAATAAATTTGCATTGTCAATTTAAACTGTCAGCATTATGGTATTAACAAAAATGTATTACTATAAAGTATCAATTCCCTTACTTATAGTAACTACTAAAAAGATCTAAAGACTTGAAACTGAGACTTTTATTAACCAGTTAGAAGTAATTGGTACAGCTTTTTGTTGCCTAATTTTATTTAAAAAAATCGGCCCAATTGTTCATATAGGGTGGCCATCTTAAAACGAAACAAAGGGAAATTTGGGCACTTCAGGTTAGTTAACCCTCAAGTCGGTTGTGCGCTCGAGACCCGGCGCTTTAACACGCTAGGCCAACACTCGACATAGCAGGGGTAAGACTTACACCCAAAATCTTAAATAGAAAGAGGAGTCGAGTTATACCTTATTTTAAAGGTCTCCCAACCTTATTATAATTGCGAAGTGTAAAGTCTTTGCTAGTATTTCCGTTGATATAACAGCTTGTCAAAATTTTTATTTTTATTTTTTAAATATATTATATTAAATTACACCTCTAAAATTTAAGGGTGAAGCACACCCTCGCCGACAAGATTAATTGATGTCTCCTTTTTTCTTAAATGACCTGTAGTGCTCAAAATTAGCTCTGTTTCGATTTAAAATGGCCACTCTGTATATGCCTGGACCATACAAGAAACATTTGAATATTTTTTGTTTTAAAAATTTAGCACTATAATTTCAGTTATGTTTAAAGATTAAATAAAAAAATAAAGCTTAAAAGTTTAGGGTTTATTCATAAGCTAATTTTATGAAATAAAATTAGCTTATGAATAAACCCTAAATATTTTTACCACAGTTGGAAAACACCCTGTACTATACGAAAAAGACAGAAATAAATTTTTTTATAAAATTACCAGTATGTATCGTATTTATTTTTTAGGTGACCTTGCTAACCACTATTTTTTTAAAGTAAACAATATGTAATAACTTAGCTTTCAACCATCAAATCCAACAAAGGCCCACGTAAGTTGTTATTATATGAAAATAAAAAATGGCGATTACAATGCAATCTTGATGGTACTGGCATGTGTGCATTTTACGATGTACAATGCGGGCTTGGCGGGATCAGGATCGAACTGGTAGTTTGTGAGCCATTATACAGTGACGGGCAAAAAGTTAGCACCATATGCTTTTTTATGAAGAAAAAATTATAACCTTTTTTTTCTGTTAATCATCTCCGGATGTATAATAAACTAAAAATCTATTTGGACATATCTTGTAAACAGACGAATGGCGAGAAATTTAATTAACTTGAGAAAAATCACAAAAATTTTGGTTAGATCAAAAAGTTTAGAGAAATCTTGAGGAGAAAAAAGTGTTTTCAATTTTCTCCCCCTTCATACATTTTTATTTACTGCAATCGCTGTGAAGTAATACGAACAGGGCCGTGTCTACCATATGGTGCAAGGCACCAGGGCGCAATGCTGCAGGGGAAAAAAGTTTTTAAATAAAGGGCGGAAATGTTTGAAATAATAAAGGGCGGTAATTCTAAAATACCAATTTACCAAACGACATTCTCTTATAGGGGCGACCAATATTTTTTGGCACCAGGGCGCAATTCACCTTTGGAACGGCCCTAAGTACGAAACAGCACCACGCAGGATACGAAAAATTTATTTTGTTTAAAAAATCCTGAATTATGAATGAAAGTTTAAGCGGCACCGGAGTACCGAAATCTCAAGTTTAAACATACGTTTACGGATAACTAGACGTTTGTTAAATCTGCATTTTAGAAAACTAAAGAACCCCCACTGTGGGGGATTTATCGCTTTTTATAGGTACTTCCATGGCTTCTGCTCTGAAGAATTGTCCAAAATAGTTCCTCCACTCGCGGTTCCCACCAGGAAACTCGTGGTGCCGCGCGTATGCATCCCTATACGGTCCAACTGGACAGGCCCCGAACTTCCCATTTTGTTCGTTCTTTTATTCCTAGAGTTACTAGAATGTGGAATCTGCTGTCCGCGGAGGTCTATCCTTCTCCCCAAATCTTCAAGTATTTAAGTCCCGTGTCAACAAACTCCCTCTTACCTCGCTTAAGACAGCCACGGTACGTTAGTATTTAGGCTTTTAGTCTTCGTGGTTTGTCCAAAGATAAAAAAGTAAAGATAATCCGACATTATAATACCCTGCCCTAATGTTATGAGTTTTGTTTTAAGTTACCTAAAATGGGAATAGTTTGTAAAGATAATATACATAAAAAACAATTTGTAGTAGTACAAAACAATCATAGTTTCACTACTATAATTATCTTTGGTTTAGAATAAATAATTTCCTATAAAGTACTTTGTCATTGCCATTTCCTGATCTTAATTAAGTTTCTACAAATTAACTAAGCGTTTTATTTTAAATCATTCTTGAGCATTGGCTCTTTAGCAGAGCAGTTCCTAGGGTGACTCGCGCCGTGGTGCAAAAAATATTTGCCGCCCTTGAAAAAAATGTGACGTATAAACATTCTTGAAGAGCAAAACATACATTAAAATAAACATCTTTTATTCCATTCATTCCAATAACCAGAACTAAGTCATCTTCAATAAGTTTTAAAGACAAAAAAAGTACTCGCTTCTTTAAAATAATACTGCTTTGTAAATCTTCAAACCTCACTTCCTAAATAGCGCCCCTTATTTCTAACTTTCTGCCCTTTAGTCCACAATTTTCCGCCCCTGCGGCGTTGCGCCTTGGTGCCTTACACCACTTGCACCACCCGGTAGGCACGGGCCTGCCGCTTTAGCAATTAGGTAATAACAATACACTGAAAACAATATTATGAGAATGTACAACGTGGGACATTGGTTATTTTTGCCACAGCCGGACGTGAAAAAATTACAACTGACTTTTACAAAAGTTGTGTGAAAAATATTTGTAAATATACATTACTTATATGTGATATTACACTAAACATGTACTACTGTTTTAAAAATGATTATTAATAATACAAGTTTTGTGTAATATTACATATAAGTTATGTAAATTTACAATTATTTTTTACACAACTTTTGTAAAAGTTTAATGTAATTTTGTCACGTCCGACTGTGGCTAAAAATAATTAACGTTCCCGGTTGTAAATTCACAATACATTTTTTTCAGTGAAAATAAATAGAGAGTAATCACCTTAAGCAACGAAATATTTACAACTATCTAATTAAACTATTACCTCTATGTCGTAAATTTACTTTGATTTTAAGTAAATACACACAATTACGAGTACATTTGTTTTTAATGGTAACTAAATCTAAAGATTACACGTATCTGATTGTGAAATTACCATGCCCAATTTGGCAGCATTTTTTTGGATAGAAAAATTAAATATAGAATGTATTATTACATATATTACACCAATGGCTTCCAATAACCTATTATTTTTAGTTTATGATTAAAAGTTTGTAAAATAATTGTCAAAAGTTCTTATTTACACAGAGCGTTAAATAGGGGTCATCCGGGCCACAGCTAGTCCGTCCCTGCAACTATGATTAATTCGCAACATTACTTTCTTTAATAGTATTTGAAATATAAAAGGTGTTTAAATAGTTATGTCTAAAAACCTTAGAAATAGTGAAGCTCTTTGGGAGCCAATATCTTCAAAAGGAGGCGTATATAAAAAATTAAATGAACTTGTTTTTTTGCACTCTGTTTTTTCATATCCGGTAGATTTTTTGAAAACCCGGTATCAGTACCGTATTAACCATTAGGCTGACTAGGAAATAGCCTAGGGCGCCATGAAAAAATAGGCGCCAGGGAGTTTTTAAAAAGTTTAGGTCGGGTGGGGATTTTTGGTGACTAATTTCTCTGTGAATAAAGTGCTTTGGAATGAAATAGGCGCGAAAAGAAGGGAATGACCTTTTTTTTTTGTTTTTTGGCCATCAAATTTTATTATTTCGGGTGGTGAAGTAATGCGCCTGGCACTCAAAATAGGCCTTCAAAAAATTTTTGGTGGAAAATAGGCGCTCCAGAAATTCTAGCCTAGGGCGCCTCAAACAGTTAATACGGCCCTGCCCGGTATAAT